>APFE031232062.1:0-11069 GCA_000404065.3 Pinus taeda | reverse complement strand
GAGGGTGATTCCGAGAATCGTTGTCCATGGAATCACCCTCTGCCGTGTTAGTGGCGAAGGTCATCATGGGTGATTCTCAGAATCAACGTCCAGTGTGTTGAGGGCTAAAGGGTAATTCTAGGAATCACCCTCTACCATGTTGGGGCTAGAGGGTGATTATGGGAGTCACGCCCAGCCTGGCATGCGACCCCTTGGCCATTGGGAGGGGTGGCAGGCCGATTATATATAATAAATATATTTCATATAATCTTATATATAATAATATAATTATATATAATATAATATAATTTAAATATATATAATATATATATAAATATATTATATATATATATATAATATATATAATATATATATAATATATATAATCGGCCCCCCCTGCCACCCCTCCCAATGGCCAAGGGTTCGCATGCCCAGGCTGGGCGTGAACTCCCCAATAATTCATCCTCTAGCCCCAACATGGCTAAAGGGTAAATTATGGGAATCCACCTCTTGCCATGTTGGGGGGCTAGAGGTGATTTATGGGAGTCACGCCCACCCTGCATGCGACCCCTTGGCCATTTTGGGCAGGGTTGGCAAGACCGATTTTATTTATGTTAATTAATTATATAATATTTTAAATTTAAATTTTTCTTTTATATCTATCTATATATATAATTATATATATATAATAATGATATATATATATTATATATATATTAATATATATATTATATATACTTAAATTCAAATGGTTAAGCGACAAATATTAAGCAGAAATGCTTACTTAAGACAAAAAATTTAAAGTGTCAAAATATGCCACGAGAAAAAAAAATTGATGCTTTTCAAAATCCGCATGAAATCAACAACACTTAAAAAAGTTATCCATATTGATGATCCAAGTGGATGTTGGTGACCACCCACCTATCCCACTTGGAACCCCACAACTGTCTCTTTCAGTTTTTCAGTTTCTGTAATTGTAGCACAATTTACTATTTTTAGCAGTTTTCCGGGTCTTGAACTTCAAGAGACATTTTAAGGACCTAAACGATGTTTTTTGGGAAATATGGGAGCAACATTAGTCCATGGACCAATGGTCCTCTTCCCAAAGTTGTAGCGCTCGGATAGATCTTTCTAACGAGCTATTGCATGCATCAAACGAATATTGGGTGCAAAAGTTACGACCCCGGGAAGTTGATGTACCAACTTGCCCAAAACGGGGCCCACAATTTAGCGTTTCATCTTCTAGGGTTAGGTTTTGGGATGTTAAGGGTTTTCCATTGTTTCTCAACAATAAATAGGCCTTCGAGCCTCATTGTAACATAGTTCAAAGGCATGTAGTCGCCACATTGCTTCTCAGAGATAAGTAACCATCGCCCTAGCTGGCTTATTTCCATTTCTATTTGTAAGCATATTTCAATATTTTACATTAATGAAATGAAGTATTATTTCCATTGCATCTCTGTGTTTATGGTTATCTCTTTAATTTGTTGCATTCCTGCTTAAATTCAAATCAACTGAATATATACAAAATTTAAAATGTCTAAAATAAACCCTAAAAAAGTGGTCAATGTTGCATCAACAAAATTATTGGATTTTACAAATGTCGTCAGTATTTGACAATATGTCCAACACTGTTGTCAAGAAGGAACTTATTCAACAATGTAGGGATCATGTAGAAAAAATATCATGAAGGTCACCAAAGAACCTTACTTTGATATGCTCAATGAAGTTACTTCAATTGCTCCTTCCACGTAGAATTCATCCAGAATCATCTCAAGCCACTCGTGAAAGTTAGTTCGACCATTGTTTGACAATTTCAATAATAATGGGGCATCATCTTTGGTTTTGTCATGAGAAGTTTGGTTGAGGAATTTTTTGATTTCTGTTAGAGCTCCTTCAATAAAAAATTCATGTGCTTTTGTGAAAAAATTATCCCTTAGTTCTTCTAATGACATTCTTTTTCTTCTCACATAGTTCTTTAGGTAATTTCTAACGTTTGTTTCCCACCACTATTGTATCTCTTTCAACGTTCACATTTATTCTCGCATATTATTTGAGACTTGAGTCCAATACTACTGACAGTGGAACCAATGTTGTAATCTAGGGAAAAATAACCATAGTTACTATTAGTAAGGACATCAAGTAATTACATATCAAAGCACATAAGTAATTAGAGAAGAAAAAAGACACAAGTAGTGGAGAACCAACATAAGCACACTTTTATTATATATCTCTTAAAGCTAAATGGAATCGATACATTGATAAATTCATGAATATATATATCTTGTCGGGATAATTACAATAGTTTAACTGTCAGACTTGACTTAACCCAACTAATTGTAAGCTCAACAAGGTTGTCGATCGACTTACACTATGCTTTTCCAACTCGACTGGGCTAGTCGACTAAGTTCACTAGCCCCTCCAACATGACTAGTCCAATATATGCCATATATGTAGAGATATAGATTGGTTGCAAATTATATACAACTAAGAGACAATGATAAAAAATAAAGGAGTTCCTATCTATATTGATGAAATTCCAAAAGCATAAGGGAATGTTTTAAGTTTTATAAATAGTACACAATCTAAGATAGCAAATAAGCAACCTAATTGCATATTTGAGGCACATGATGGAAACTTTGTACTCGTATGCACAAGAATGTCAATAGCTATAGGAGAAGAGTTGTTGAACAATTCCAACTTGAATCGTATAGAAACATTTCCATTATGTAGTCAATATATAAACTCTTATTAATGATTCCTATATACTATGTTTAAAAATACAATCCTGCACCAATAAGAAGTAGCATAGTAAGATGAGAAATTAACTGCTAAAATACTCAAGTTAACTCAAATTTGTGCTATTTTTTCTTGTCTCATAGTCACATTTATGCAAGTCCTTTTCCATAAAATCTTCGGCCTGAAAATTCTATAATTACTCACATGCATGTGCAGGACTAGTATTTTATTCATCATGTTTATATGCATTTATATGTCCATAAATTAAATGTTTTTGTTGATATAACATTTTTTAAAAATATTTCACTTCCCTAATTATATTGTTATGTGGCAGGTTGATCCACTTGGAAAATCACATGCACAACCTAAAGTAAACAAATAATGATTTTGTTTTACATTTAATGTGAAATTTTGATTATTTGTTTATATAATCGAAACAATAACATTTCGTTTGTTGAAATATTTACTCTGAGCCCCATGACAATGATGTCCTTGATGATCAAGACTTGTGGTCATCCCCCAACCTTGAAGTGACAATAAGAAAGTGTGTGAAGAAAATGAACAAACAAATTATGGAGTTGATTTGCAGTAGGGATCACAGTCCTACAAATAAGGCTTGGATCAAGATATTGATAGAAGGTCTTGTTTCATACAAGGTAATAACCATATTTTAAAGTGATTTTTGTTTTTTCTGTCATAAGTTTAATTTTGAAAGTTTTTTTTTTTTTTTTTTTTTACATTATAAATCAAAAAGGTATTTTCTTTCTTATGTAGAGTTATTTGGAAGAGCTTTTCCACTGCATAAGTCAATTAATCCTCATCTCAGTGTTGGTATTAGTGGAACTTTCGAGACACGACATGAGCATTTCACAAACACTAGCAGCTAACATATATCTACGAGGAAACTATTTAATTCTCCATGTTTGAGTGGTCATGCTCCTAGTACTGAGACTAGGTCCACACCATTGGTTGTGACCCATGAGCACATGACCCCTAAGCCAAACACACAATTAGGATCTGGATTAGGTGGTGACATAGGTGAACCTAGTAGTGATGAAATCATGGGATCATTTTCTGGAGCATCACATGATAAGATAACAAGGAAAATTGCGTGCACATTTTTGGCGAATGAGGAAGGACTTCCAATAAAAACACCAAAAATTATTGGTATTTTTTGATGTTTTAACTATTTCATGTTTTTTTAATCTAAAACATAATTCATCTATATTATTATTTTCAAATTAATGATCATATCTTTTTGCATGTAGGTAACAACTTACTTCATACAAAAATACCAACAAAGAATTAGATAATTTTGGGCCCATCATACACGACTACCTCAAATATCTATTCAGGGTATATACCTTCAATAAAACCAAGGTCACTAACGCATTCATAAAATAATTAAAATATGTACGAGACTAGTATAGTAAAAAATTGGTAGATGACCCTAGGTATGGGCGCCCTGCCATAATTCTTGAGATGGAATGGAAGGGCCTCATCAAGGATGCAAAGAGGAAGAAAATGAGAAAAGACGTGAAAACACCACTTGATCAAGCAAGGTATAAATTACATTTTTAGTTTAATACTTTTAATTTTATTTAGTTTTGAATAAAATTGTTGTATATAACATACTTGAAACTTTTCATAGGCTCCCGGACACTTCGAAGGCAACCAAGGTAAGGATTGAGAAGCATAGGCAACACAAATTCAGATAGGGTGGGTATTTGAAGCTACAAGAACAAATTGTAAGTACCAAAACATCTCAATAATATTATCTGTTATATCATCTTCCAACATTCAAGTAATTTCACTAGGAAATAACAAAAATCAATACTCTTATAGAATGTAGGGTCATGAATTCAGAATTGAAGTCATGAAGGAAGACCTCAATATTGGTTTCAAATTTGGATATAGAGGCGTAGTTGAATTCCAAAAACGCATTGGGAAAACCCCAATATCCCATGTGATGAATAGGGAAAATAAAAATAAATCCACATTAACCTTTCATTATTTATAAAATACAATAATGTTTGATATAAAATTATTGTGTTGCTTTGTTTTAATTAGTAGGGGAATAATACAAATATAGATGATCCCATGACTACTAATTGTCAATCCTCTGGTAGTGTGCACCAACCAGAACAATTTGGGTCTCTCGAGGAACCCTATGATAGTTGGGTGCAACACCAAGATAATACATCGACAGATGATGCCCATAATGGTAATAGGGTTGTATATTAATCATATACTTGATAAATTTGTACTTATAAACTATGTACTTCTAATGTTTTTAAATTATTCAGTTATGATTGTCTACTTATAATTTTTTAATTTTATTTGTAGAGCATGTCATATAGTAGGATCCTCAACCAGAAAAGGACCACAAGGAAATCATTGGAATGGTGTCAACTAGTGCCCAAGATAAATAATTACATTGCGAAGGTATTTTTTATTATTAAAAAACTACAATTATATTCAATAACCGACCATATAAATTTAATACTTTTTGTAGGCAATTCTCCCCCACAACATACTCAACTTTGTGAGAACATCATGACTAGGGGTGCAATGTATCACTTGAACCAATTGCAATTATCATCAGAACATCCTTGACTAGAAATTGAAAATGTAGAAATGGATGAAATACTTAAGAAGTATGTAGGTTGTAATAAGAAGAGACAAAAAAAAAATGATGATATATAATGTATAATGTATTTTATAAGATAGATTGTTGTACACAATTTTTTATGTATGAAAGATATATTGATGTATAAATATTTTTGAATGACTTCTTGCATACTTTTTTGTACTTATGTTAGAAAAATATGAAATATACTTGCTTAGAAGTTGCCAGAGGATGAATGTCAACAAATATGTTTCTTTATCAATTTTTTGTTTTTTCTAGTGTGTATCAATGAACCTTAATGTGTTTCTATCAAATTTTTTTTAGTAGATAGATTAGGTACTAGGGAATAGAGAGTGATGTGGTAGCGGGGGTGTTGAAAAATGTAACTAGGTTCAGTCTTGATAATGACATATGTAATTGTGATTTTATTAAAAGAAGAAAAAAAATATTATTGTAATTCTTGTCTCATGGGTTTCATTAGCAAGGAATTTTATTTTAGTTATGGATCCCATTGTGAACCCTTAGGATTGATCATGTTATCACTGAAAAGATTTTAAAGCGAAGGGAAATCTTATTTGAATAAGAGGATCACCAAGCAATTAACGACACCCAATGAAATTGGTTCAAAATCCTTGTCAGATAATTTACCTTCCACAAAAGCATTGGTTGAATGTTCTGTATCTCGAATGGAAGATGGAAAGAGATCATCTAAAGCTTCTCAGAAGAAGAATGAGAAAAAATTGGCTATGGTTCCAAACAGTTCTACTAAGAATTCTATTTGTGACAAGACCCTTGAAGCTGAAGGGGAAGGCATTATTGCTAATGAATCAAGTAAAGAAAATCATAACAATAATACAAGATTGGTGATGTCATGGCAGGTGTTCTTGCTGTAAAGAGGAATGTTTGGTCAAAGATATCTATTTCCTGTAGAATGCAGAAGGTTCAGGTCTGGCTCCATTTGACTGTTGGCTATGCTTGCGAGGGATCAAAACAATGGCTTTGCGCATTGAGAAACAACAGGCAAAAGGAGGAGGTTCAGTTCTTAGCTTTCAAACTGGCTACTTGGCTTTTTCAAAGCACATTGTCGAAAACACAAGACTGTTCAGCATAACTGTTAGTTTTGGTAGTGTGAAGTTACTCATCAGTCTTCCATGTTTCATGTCACATGCAAGTATACCCTCTGAAGTACGAAAGTCCCGAGGATTAAGTGAAGATTTAATTCGCCTTTCTGTCGGGATTGAGGACGCAAAAGACCTGATTGTTGATTTAGATCAAGCAATTAAATGTGCATCTGTTATATCTAAGGAAGGGCGGATTATCATGGAAACTTCATATCAGGGTACAAGAGTTCCAGATGGGAATGGAGGTGTTTATTCAACATTGAAATCCTCAAAATGCTTGGATGATATGGGATTGAAAGGGACTGTCCATCAAAGTTGTGAACAGAGTTCATAAATTTGTCGTGTGCTGGAAGATTTTCAACTTGCTCCTGACCGCTTGGTGTACGAGAAAATGTGTATACTCTGTGTAGCATCGCGGTGGTCCTGGCGAATTTTAACGATGATGCCATGGCTGGTAATTCCATTGATTATACTCTGGGCATTGTCACAGATGTTGCCGCAGGGATTCAGGTTTGAGGTAACCTCTCCAAGGCTGACATGCGTCTTCGTGCTCTTGATTACTCTTGGATGGTATGAAGTCTTAATGCCATGGTTTTCTGCGCGGAGGGAACAGAGGCGTGATCTTTTGAGAGAGAGGAGAAGAATTGCAGCACTAGAGGCAGCAAAATGGCGGAAAGAGGCCACGCGCAGGTGCAGGAACTGTTTGACGGCATACAAAGATCAGAATCCTGCAGGTGGTAGATTTATGTGTACATATTGTGGTCATGTTTCTCGAAGGCCTGCGTTGGATTGGAAATTCTTCCTGTGTATATCCTGAGGAAAACAGGTGGCAATCAGAAAGCAAAAGAAATATATCTCAAAAACTTCGTTCCACGTCATCAACTCCCAGACAGCAGTAATGTTGATAGGCTTCGGGACTTTATAAAGCATGTATATGTTGCCACGAAGAAAAACGGGTGATAGAGATGATGCCTCGTGTTCTACGTGTCATCCAAGGGAGCGGGAATGACAACAGCAGCTCCGGTGAAGAATGTAAAAGAAAGGATGAGCGTTCCAAGCGCAAACATAAAAATAAAAAGGTAGAAGTTTTGGGACGGCGGTTTTAAGATTGCAGCCACCTCTGTAGTTTCATCAGCATTAGAAAACTTAGCCTTTCAGAATGCTATACCAGATGATGAAGCTACATCTGTGATATCAGATGTTGAAGTAATGGTTTTAAAAGATTTCACAGAGGAAAATCTGAGATTGGAGCAAATTTCTGATCAGGATCTCTGTGACTACTTTGCTAGCTGGAAAATTTCAAGAGAAACCCTGCAAAGAAATGGGGTCATGCAGACCAGAAGAAATAATAAGATGGTGATTGCATTTCCATATCGAAGGGATGGCAAGATTGTTAATTGCAAATACCGTGATGCACAAAAAACATTTTTGGCAGGAAAAACATGGTGAAAAGATGCCTTATGGGCTGGATGATATCAAGGAAGCAAGAGACATTATAATTGTTGAAGGGGAATTTGACAAACTTTCCATGGAAGAAGCTGGCTACAGAAACTGCATTAGTGTACCCGATGGTGCTCCTACAAAGGTTTCAACAAAAGAGTTACCACCTGTAGAACAGCTGAATCCAGAAGAAGTTATATTCTGTACCCTCGCTTGCTTGGGAGCAGCTATCAGTTATAGCTTAAAGCTAGCCCTTGCTTACTACTATCATCTACTGAATTCACGAGAAGTCTTCAATTCAAGTGCATTACTTGAAAACTATTCCTATGCAATTGTGCATTAGATTAATGACAATGAAATGGACCAAAAGGAAAGAATGTTTGTGCTACTTAAATATGTCAGATGCACATGGAAGGTGGACAGCCAAATAAGGACAAGAAATATCAATTTCTATGGAATGCAAAACAATTTCTTGATGCTTGGGATGGAAGTCAGCTCCATCATCTGACATATTGTGTAAAAGAGGAGAATGCGTGGGGTAAGGTTCCTAAAGACGTGCCAGCAGAGTATGCTGCTACTATTTCTGTCAATCCATCCACAACTCTTCATATGCTTGAAGACTTTGGATCATTAAAAGCTGGAGAGGTGGTTGTTCAAAATGGCGCAACGAGTATGGTAGGGCAATGCATAATTCAACTTTCATACCTCCGGGGCATTCAAACAATAAACATAGTTAGGGACAGGCCAGACTTAGAAGACATTAAGAAAAGACTCAAAGCAATGGGTGGTCTTGTTTATTACTTCACTCCACCTTCCAGCTTGGCGGATATGGCAGCAAATCCTTTTCATGCTCTGTTTTTTTTAACTTTTGTGCTGACAGCCTGCGCTCTATTCTCAAAGACATGGATTGAGATATCTAGCTCCTCTGCAAGAGATGTGGCAAAGAAGGATTCTAGAGGAAGGTAAGTTGGGACAGTTTCAATTAATAATAAGGCGAATGGGTCATCTTGCTAAGATGCTTTTGGAATCAAACCAGCTTCAAGAAGCAGAGAATTTGCAACTGAATCTTGTAGAGAAATTGGGAGATCTACATCCCAGGCACTGCATCCATCCTCAAGTTGAAATTAAAAGGGATGAAGGATGAAATGAGATTCGGATTTTCTCAGATTCTGGTCGGGACAAAAGGCAAACTGTTTTAAATAAAACAGCAATTTCGTAGCGCGCTACGAAACTGCTGTAGGTAATGATTTTAAACGCAGAACAGACAGTTTGAGTTTGTTATCATGAGCGGGAAGTTATGTTTGAAAAGAGAAACACATGTCCATCAATCCCGCCTATAGCACATCAACAACATGGAAGCGGTACATACCAGGGGTTATTAAAGGCTTCAAACATGCTGTTATATATTCGAGCAGATTGAGGAAAACAGGGACCGTGAAAACAGAGTATATATCTTCACCAAATGTTGAGTCAGCAGCACAGTTGGAATCCAAGGCAGCCCGTTCAATGAATGCCTCTCAAATACATTTCAGCCACTACAGGAAAAGCACAGGTGTCAAAGATCAAGAGAGGATCATGCACACGAGGAGATGGAAATAGAGTTTGAATAGGAATAGGACTCTATATATTAAAAGCACAATACCTCTGTATTTAATAAGTTAGTTTAAATATAGATAAGGTAGTTAATGATAGGTTTTCGAGATCCCCTCATGCTGGAGGAGAAGTCTCAAGTAGCTTAAGTTTTGTTTTCCTATATATAGGAAAAACTCTGATGTAAATAGGGTTGGATACTTATGCAAAAGACAGAGTTTTTATTGGTTTATGTATAAAGCTTTTTACAGTAATAGAAAGACTGTTTTATTCTTCCCAAGATTCATAATGTGTTAAAATGCTCAAGATGTTGGTGGTTTTGTCTTACCAAATGTAAGTTTTGCAGCTTTATGAGTATGCAATCACTCTGAATTCACCTAGTGCTCAGACTTCCTGTGTATACTTGTAAGTTGAGGTTCTTGTCCTTCATGTTTTACAGCTCCTTAGGTACACAATCACTCTGAATTCACCTAGTGCTCAGACTTCCTGTGTGTACTTATCAGTTGATGGTTATTTGATGAATGTCTTGAATGTTTAAACATTACATGCCTTGGCTTCTATGAATGAACAGTTAATAGTTTACTAAAAGATGTTTGACTCCATGAGCCCAATGGAAGAAATGTTATGCAGTCTGTCCAACCAGCAAGTTTAATAAATTTTCATTTCAAGAGTTAGCCCTCTTTGTACTTAAAGATAAATCAATAGTTTGTTTTGAGAGAGCCCTCTCAGGTTAGGGAGGCTAATCCCTAGCTAAAAGCCTGGTCTGAAACAGTTACATAAGGTCTTACTGATTAGCAGCCATCAGTACTAGTTTTGTGATAACATTTTGGTGCGTCTGCCGGGAGTCGAATGATTATTCATTCCCAAAATCAAAGAGCTGAACTTCTGAAGGTAGCAGGAGCTCAGGAGAATTTTTGAGGCTACAAATCTACCTTGGCGACTCCATTGTTGAAGAATTCAAAGTTCATACATTCATGGTGATTCCACTGGAGTTATGAAGGACCCAGAAGCTGCCATTCTTAGTTCAAGGTATGCATGCATAGATTTCTCAGGAATTCATGGTTTCCCAAATCATTTTCCTAAAGATGCATATTTTCTAAGGAATGGTCCAAAATTCAATGGAGAAGACTTGAGTTTAACGTGGAAGCATGTATTAGATTTTTGTCATTTTGCTGAGCTTCTTAGAGTTAAACATGAGGATGTTTGCATAAGGTTATTTTATGATTCATTTCAAGGGAAATGCAAACAATGGATTGAAAGTTATCCTGCCAAATCCATTAAGTCATTTGAAGACTTTTGGTGTATGTTTGTGGACGAATGGATAGATAGGTTAGAAGTGTTGGCAAGTTCTCTTTCAGTTCAGGGTTTCAAAGTATGGAATGATGATCATATTAATGAAGAAATAGGTCAAAATTTTTCTTTGTCCCTGTCCTCGTATCTTAAGTCCGTTGACTGTAAATCAGAAGACAAGATGAAATTTTTGGATGAAGTTGCTAAGGACATTGAGAAAGATATTGAAGGTCTAGAAGGTCAAATTCAGGCATATAGTTTTCATAATCATGATCATTATT
>APFE031232050.1:30743-61234 GCA_000404065.3 Pinus taeda | reverse complement strand
TTTGAAGGAAAGAGACAATTGCTGCCACTACCCCTAAAGCCTATTGCAACAGAGAGACCATTTCAGCAATGGGGCCTGGATTTCATTGGAGAAATCAATCCCTCCTCTTCAGGCCAACATAGATGGATTCTGACAGCAACAGATTATTTCACAAAGTGGATTGAAGCAATCCCATGCAGACAAGCAAATGACTCTACCATCATACAATTTCTGGAGACAAATATCCTTGCTAGATTTGGATGTCCTGACAAAATAATAACAGACAATGCTGCTGCTTTCAGATCTAAAAAGATAATCAACTTCTGCCATAAATTCCACATTACTTTGGGCCACTCTACTGCATATTATCCCCAAGGCAATGGGCTGGCAGAATCATCAAATAAAAGCTTGGTAAATATGATCAAGAAAATATTAGAGGAGAACAAGAAAAATTGGCACAAGAAACTTGTCAATGCCTTATGGGCAGATAGATTAACAACCAAGAGATCAATTGGGGTCAGCCCATATGAGTTAGTCTACGGTTTAGAGGCCAAATTCCCCTTATCACTAGGGATCCCTGCTATGAAGATACTCCAGGAGAGCCAAGCTGAGCCTAATGATATGCAAAGAAGAGTAAATCAGATTGTATGTTTGCAGCAAACCAAGGACGAAGTTTATAACAGAGTCCAAGTTATACAAGAAAAGCTAAAAAAGGCTTTTGATAGAAGAACCAAGGCTGAGGATTTCAACGTAGGTGATAAGGTCCTCAAGTGGGATTCAAGGAGAGAGAATAAGGGAAAGCATGGAAAGTTTGATTCCCTTTGGAGAGGACCATTCCTCATACAAGCAGTACAAGGAAATAATACCTATTTCCTTGAAAATCTGGACAAAACTGACCTAGATGAAGGGCCTGTCAATGGCAGGATGCTCAAGCACTATTTTGACTACCTCCCATAAATGCAGCAGGCCTGCTCTTGTACATAGTTTGTTGTATATAGAC
The DNA here is from genome assembly GCA_000404065.3 of Pinus taeda. Classification (NCBI taxonomy): domain Eukaryota; kingdom Viridiplantae; phylum Streptophyta; class Pinopsida; order Pinales; family Pinaceae; genus Pinus; species Pinus taeda. Next base: position 60,255 of record APFE031232050.1, on the reverse strand, counting down.
TCTGTATGTGTTGTATAAATTGTTATTTCTGAAGCATAAAGAATGAGGTCATTTCAAAAAACATTGCAGATACTAAGAAGGATTGAAATGCAACCTGTATTTCAATACATCAGTCTACATTTTGAGGAATCTATGGTGACAGAACTTCAAAGTTTCAAAGCAGTATCTAAAAGGCCAAGGCATACTGACCTGCTGTTCTTGGTCTTTCAAGAAGAAAGACCATCCCCATGTGGAGCCACTGTTGGATACCTATACCAATAGGTTTCATATTTCATGATTGGATATCAAAGGTCCAAATATGCTCTGCTTTGATAATGCAAAGATCCCATATTTCCCTAGGATGACAATGTCTGTCTCAGTTTTCATAAGAACTCAATTTTGATGGATGGTCCAACAGTCTAATCTGGATCATGCCATGTTTTCAATTTATGATGTAGAATAGAGAATGAAATCTGTCCAAACTGTTTAATCTTGGCAGATCAGTAGCTAGGTAGAGAAGCTAAGGTCCCAACTGCTTAATTTGAGACCTTGGAAGGAATAAGGGTTGTATTAGATAGGAGATGCAAGCAAAAAAGCCAATGAAAAGAAAAGGCATTCAAAAGGGTTTGCAAGTCCAAGTGCACCCTTCAAGAAGGAATAAAAAATGTTAGGGGAAATAGTTGGGTAGGTAGATGGGGTTGCAGAAGTGGTGTCTCCTTCAAAATCAAAGTTGCTGAAACATCTACAGGAAGAGCAGCACTCTGGAGCATGACTAACTCCCTTGTTTCTCATTTGTATATCACTCATCACTAACTCCCTTTTCCCAAGTTGCACAAAGCATAGAAATTCAAATGTTTTACCTTCTTATGGCTTTAAGAAGCCACATTTCTTGTGTAAAAATCTTTTCATTTTCATCTACTCTTGATACCAAGTTATTTTCAAAGAAAACTTGGTCGAATCAGCCCTCACTCATGTCTCTTCCATATTAACACCTAACTCTACTATTTAGCTCCTTATACCCCTTTATCCCTAGTATTATAAACACCATGGTGTATAAACCCCACAATGCATAAATATCCCCTCCTTGGTACTATAGCCATAATATTCTCTCCCTGGGGCTTGGTTTGACATCTGGTCAAGGTCAAGAACCCATGTTCCACCTTTACTCCACCACAAACCAGTTTCCCTACCCAAAAGTGCCATTTTAACTTGAAAAACCTTCAAAAAACTTGAAAAACCTTGAAAAACCTGTAAAAAACCCATAAAAGTTACCAAAGGGCGGAAAACATAATAAAAACATCTTTCCCCGCCTTATCCTAAGGTCGGTGGGTTATTTGCCCTTTCATATTCCATAAAACCTGTTTAAACCGCGTTTCCTATAGTTTCCGCCCTCATGAAAGGCTTACACCCGAACTTTATAAAAACCCTTGAATTGCTTATATTTCTAAAGTTGGTGGACCTTAATATTTTGGTGAGAAAAACCATTAAAAATTCACCAAAAGGAACAATCAGCGCCTGGAGGGTCCCGCCGCCACATCTGCAGAGAAAAAACATTTGTTTATTGCCCGCCCAGGAGCAGTACAGATCGTGCAGATTGCCTGCCCGATGACCGTCAGATGGCGCCGGATCCAGATCTACGGCGGACAGTCATTTCAGGCAATCCCGACGCCCGCAGGTTAACCAAAGGAGGAGCTACCGTTCGCGCAAGTTGGGCGCCCGACGACCGTTCGATCGCCCGCTTCCAAATCCACGGCCTATATGAATATCGGAAGGCCTTACGTGTCTGATAGATACCTTCCGATATCTGTCAGATGCTTGTGTCAGGCCAGCATCACACCAGGGACACGCGTCATTCCATGATTGCATCGGAGCATCGTCTGACAGTCCGTCCAACGTACAAGGCCCGTTCCGATATTGCGACACCTGTCCCGCCCACGTCTGCGCCCCGCTGCCGTGCACGTCACCGCCACATCCGTCCGCCTCGTCTCTCATTCGCCCACCTGGCCGCCACCTCACCGCCCCCGTGGACCTGCCATTGACCGCCACGTCACCCGGTGACGTCATGATGACGTCACCCAACCCGGGCCCCCATGATGACGTCATCCGAAAAGCGCGCCAATAAAGCCAAAAAAGCCATATTGTCACCATTTTTCGCAATTTTCGCATATTTTTCAGAAATTACTGTTAAGCTCGCTGCATGCAATTTACGATGCCTGCGCCACCAGTCAACCTGCAACCATTTTCAAAGCACCCAGCGCGCAAACCCAGCTACATCCTTCAGTCCAGACCACTGTTTACTAGGTATTTCGGCCTCGTCCTCCTGTGAACTGGTTTTTCTTAAATTGCTTGCAAAAATCACCAGAAATGCCATTAAGTCGTAAAATTCACCGATAAACCAACTGTGTTCTACCCTATCCGACCATTTAAAAGTAAAACACAGCGTCAGAGACCTCCAATTCACTACAAATCCTGTTAAAAAACCTACCCTGTTCGCGCAACCGCGGACTCCTGCATAACTCCCAAACTGATAAGGGAAGTCCTTCTGTTGCTGAAAACCCTCCTCAAAAGGCCCAGCATTGATTATCCTTGACTGTACACCGACCCTGTTACGCCTGGTTCCCATCAATTTCACTATTGCAAACAGCATTTGAGAGATTATTTGTGTAAAACATGGAAACACCTGAAGTCCTTAATGTCACTCCTCTAAATGCTCCTCAAAGAGAGTTAGACTGGCAGGACCTGGCAGATCTGGATTATCAGATCTCAGAAGACTCCAGGGAAAGATGCACCCCTCATATTCGCTTGCTAAATGAGTTCAGGGCTAAGCACAGGGAGGGAACAGATATCTTAGGCATCTGGGAGTCTGCCCTGCCAACTTTTAAAATGCCTCTAGTCAGACAATTCCCTGATCTCATCTATCTTTGTGCCAGTTGCTATGAGCCATCACAGAGAGCTGTAGTCAATCCCAAGGGTGAGGTTGTATTCTATACCACCCCTCAGGCCATCAGGGACATGGTTCAGTTCAAGACTGACAAGAAAATGGTTCCTTTATCCCTGATGGACTTAATCAACCAAGGGACCAAAACACTTATAGAGGTAGAGATCCTGAGGTTCAACCAACTGTTTGTTAGCAAATCAGACACAGTACTGCATCCTCCTATCTTTGATGGATACTTAAATCAACTTGGACTAGACCTGGCCCATATGGTGAGCTCAATTCTGGGATACAAATCAATGGAGTATATAGAGGAAACTGTGCTAGTCATGATGTTAAGGTTTGCCCCTGGGAGGACCCCTATCTGCTACAACTATGCCACAAATATCTCGGACAAAATTCATGAGCAGTTCCTGCATTTACCCAGAGAGAGGGTGTTCAGATACACCTCATATATCTATCATCTTATTCTGTATCACCAATATGAAAAATTCTCTTTCGAAATCAAGAGAACCGATACAGCAGGAAACCCAAGATCGGTTGTATATTGGAGCTCAATCTTCCATCGCCATTCACCCTATACATATTGTGAGTTTATAGATCTGTTCATTCATCCTGCCCTATCTTTACTTATGACAGAACCTCCTCCAAGACTCACTGAGGAAATGAAGAGGACACTGCAACTATCCACAGCTTACAGCATAGGGGACTGGTATTTTTACCAGCATCACACTGTGATCAGAATATATGGTTGTGAGCTAAGACTATTCAGGCTGCCCAGGTTTGTGCCTATGAGGCTCTTTGCCCTGGAGTATTTCAGACAGTTTGCCTATGCCGATCTGATCCATTTTGCAGGAAGGGGCAAGAAGGCACAACTTAAAGTTAAAAACCAGCTCGGGCATTTGGTTTTAAACAAAAGAGAAGGATGGAAGGAGGCAGAGAGAATGTTACATGGCCTGGTCCTAACACAAAGCTTCCTGTGGAAACCATATGACCCCAATGGTTTTATATCTAAGAGGAGATTAAAATATAAACTTTCCAGTTATGAGCATAATAACATGCTCCTCATAACAAGACATGCAAACCAGCCAAAATGGCATAAAAGTACCTTGGTAGAGCCTCTGACCCAATAAGAGCTAAATGACAGGGCTAGAAGACATTTATTGAAAATGGCTGACTTGGAATGTCCTTCACAGGTGCCTGCCCTACCAAGTGCCCATACCACAGTGCAAGCTTCCTCATCTGCAGCACCACAAGAAGCAGCACAAACTCCAAATCCAGGGCAGGACAAAGGCAAAGAAAAGGTAATGGAAGAAATAGAGGGCCAACAACAATTGAACAACAATTGAAATGGAACAACAAATAAATGGAACAACAATTCAGAAATAGAATAGCAGTCGAAATAAACAATAACCAAGTTCCTTAAGCTGTAATTCTATTCAATCACTCCAATCAAAACATCAATCCTTTAGTCTTAAAAGATGTACACATATGATGGAACAACCCTGTCGATCAAAACCTTAGAAACACAACACACTCAATCTGCTTCTGTTATTAATCTGAATAAACGCATGCGATTGCATCTCACGAATAATAAAATTCAATAATCATATGAAAACAGACCTTCCAAGATGATTTGTTATAATGCAAAACACAATCGTGATGAATTCTGTAATAGAGTAACAGTGTCCTGTAGAGATTAATCAATACTTAAAGGATTGGTAAAATGGCATAGCATCAATATAAATCTCAAGAACACGACATGAGTTAATTATAACAGAGCATGTAATAGAATATTCTTAAAACACAGCAGATTACCAGATTACGTCTATGAACAAACCACACGGAAACCACGCGTAATATTACAAGATCAAGTGTCCTCCAGGGCCGGGCCCTTAGCCTCCAGGGGTACACCGCTTAAGATAGATCCAGGCTCAAAGATAAAAGAGTGAACAAGTCTGTATTAAGGCATGCAATAAAATTACAGGAACTCAAGTCTTCAACAGAACATAAAGATCATAGTCCTGATCTTCCTTAAAAGAAATTACATAAAGATTCTCCCCTATAGCCAACAATGCTATCCCTTTTATAGGGGAGATGGTGGAGACATCTAGATACATAAATAGATAAAATAGTGATCCCTCAGGATCTAAGATCCTGAGGGATTCGCAGAATCATTAATACTGCGTTACTTCTTCCCTCTTCTGTTCCGTGCTGGTATCTCCGTGTCCTTTCTTGGGTTGATCCACTTTCATCTGGTTCGCTTCCGGTCTTCCGTCAAAGAGACAGCAGTTAGCTCATCTTTAGCTTTACTTTTGGAATGGCCACCTTCCACTTTTCCTCCCTCCTGCACATAAAAATGACGATTATCAGTGCTTCTCATTAATCTCTCGTGTTTCGTTATAAATTCTTATCATTATCTAAATTTCCCATGCAAAAGGCTTTTGAGTTCTAATGAAAAGATACCAAAATGACCATCGAAACATACCTTCCTTGGTACTCCACAGCTGTTTCTTTCACATATGAATGTTGTCTAGGAATTCTTCATTGCCCTATTCAGCCTTCATCCACTTTCCCTCTTTGGCTGGATGAAAGATCCTTAATTGCCTCTCATCCCCTGACCTCCATTTCATACTTGTTCCAGCATAAATCATTGTGCCATGTGTAGCTATCCTGCTCCATATTCCCCTCTTCTACCAAAGAAAGCACACCCTTCAGTTCACATTCATTGACTCCATGCCCAATGGTTTGAACTTCTTACACTTTGCTTGCCAACTCTGCCTGAAAAGATCAACCATCCCACCAATCCAAATCAAAACCCATGTGCATCATATCTAGCCTAAAATCATCCCTTAAACAAAGCTAAATCCCAAAGAGAGAGCCCTCTCTGACTGCTGGTAGGCTAGGACCTGCAATCCAAAGCTTGGTTTGTGGTTACCTCGGCCGTATTCCCTTAGGAGTCAAAGGGAACAACCTGAGTGATAACATAATGGTGACTCCACTGGGGAACATCATCTGTTCATCATTGTAAATCCCCTTTTTGATCAGTTTTCCTTTTGAATAAATCTTAAACTTGTTTTGAAAATTCCCAAAAAATCTCAAAAAATCTCAAAAAATATTTTGTTTCCTATTGCATATTTAGTCCTGATCTGTGTGGTGGACAGAGATCAGGCCCTTCAAAGTTAATTTACTTATCCACCTAGAGACTCCACATAATCCTCATAATAAAGACTCCACTGGAGAAATGAACCCAAGAGAAATATATGAGTAGATCAGGCTTTTGACCTGGATTACTATCCAAGAGGTCATGTTCTTTCTCTTCCATAAAATTTTGCTGTGTATATTGTATTTTAAAAACGATTTTAAATTAGGTTTTCATGATTTTCCTTTTGAAAATGTTGTTGAAAAGCCTCCTTGCACATTAGAATAGTAGCCTTTAAATGCTGCTGAAAATCATCATACAACCAAGGAGGAAACAAATGTCAAAGCCAAACATTCTATCCTTGTTCATATTGAGCCCATTCAGCCAATCCCTATACATAATCCCATGCCTCGTAAAGTTCCCGATAGATGTAAGCCTCTTGTTTTGCCTCCCGTGCTTAATCCTCTGCCCAAAAATCATCCTGAGTATCTCCCAAGATTTGATGGAGAGAATTGTATTACTGCGCAAAAGCATATCCAAGCCTTTGAAGACTATCTTAATATATTTGAAGTGGAGGATGAGGATGTTAGTATCTGGTTGTTTGCCCTTTCTTTGCAAAGCGAAGTTAGGATTTGGTTTAAAGCATTGCCCAAGGCTAGAATTTCTAATCTTCAGCAGTTTTCCAAGCTCTTCCTTGATAGATGGATGATCAAACTTAATTTCCTCTTGCTCATTGAAGAATATAATCAGTTAAAAAGAAGTCCAAATGAATATGTTTAGCAATTTTATGATCAGTTCAATCAAGTTTATCATTCTCTGCCTTTGAATATTAGACCTCCCCCTGATTTAGCTCTATTGCATTATCCAAGAGCTTTTGACCCAGAAATAGAATTCCATTTAAGAGAAAGGAGCCCATCCACTATGAAAGGGTGCAATGGGGCTACTGACCTTTGTGTTCTGTTGGCACATCACTGATAGATCGGCCACTTGCGGGAGTAAGCATGTGAATCCTTGAATAATGTGGGCCAGTAGAAACCGACTCACATAACTTTGTGTGCAATGGTATTTCCTGCAAAGTGACCCCCAGCTGGTCCATCATGCATATCTTGCAAAAACTTCTTTGATTCATGTCCCTCCAAGCACCTGAGCAAGACTTTGTTTTTGTGCTTTCTATAAAGCACTCTATGTACCAACTAATAAGCTAAATCTTTAAGACACAATGCCCTCTTTTGTTTGATGGAAAAGTGAGAGGGTATGGTGCCCTGCTCAAGGTACTGGAGCACATCTATGTACCAAGAGTTTCTGTTTAAAGTGGGTGGTGCTCACACTACATCATACATTTCAATTTCCTTCTCCCAACCTGCGAGCTCTTCTTCTTCCTCTTGTGCATGTACCGCCTCAGCTGTGAGTCTATAGAGACCATGACCCTTGAAAGTGTGAACTGGCTTGATGTTAAGATCATATTCTTGCAAGCCTGTCATCTAGTTCGCATGTCGTTCACCCAACTCTTGTTGTACAAGCATTGAGCAGACTGATGGGTGAGGCACACAGGCTATGCAATGGTTTTTCAACAAGTAGGGTCTGAAGTGTTTCACCACTTTGTATACTGCATATGCTTGTTTTTCAATGATGGGGTAGTTTACTTCAGGTCCCTGCATTCTTGAACTCATAAAGAAGATGGGATGTTCATCGTTCAACTCATCCTTTTGAGTGAGTACTAAAGCAAGTGAGTTGTCAGAGGCAAAGGTGTATAACAAGAAGTATTTGTTGAAATTTGGGCTATAGAGTGCAGGCGTTTCTGCGATAACCTTCTTGATATGGGTGAATGCATACTTTTCCCTCTTGCCCCGACTATAAACTACATCCTTCTTGATCATGGCTTGCATTGGTTTGACTATCTGCGCATAATTCGAGATGAACTTCCGGAGGAAGTTTATCTTTCCAAATAACAACTGCATTTCTTTCTTGTTGGCTGGGTGAGGGATCTATGTGATAGTCCTGACCTGGTCTAGATCAACCTTGATCCTGCTCTTGGAAACAATGTGTCCAAGGAGGTTCCCCTTGGACACTTAAGATATGCTCTTTTTGGGATTTAAGGAAATCCTGAATTTCTGGCATCGCTCAAAATTTTTCTTCAGATGGCATATGGGGTCTTCTCATTTTGTTGAAAACATAGTCACATCATCGAGGTACACCACTACACTCTTTCTAATGATTTTATGGAAGGCAATGTCCATGGTGCGCTGAAAGGTTTCGCCTGCATTCACAAGCCCGAATGACATTCATGTGTATGTGAACGTCCCCCACTTGGTACGGAAGGTAGTTTTGAGTCTGTCAGGTTCTGCTACCGAAACCTGATTATATCCTGAAAACGCATCAAGTAGAGAAAACATCTTTGCCCCAGATATTGTTTGTAGAATGTGCTCCATAGATGGCACGGGGTAGTTGTCTTTGTCTGAGGCACGGTTCAAGAATCAACACACAAGCAGATTTCCCCTGAATTCTTTCGTACAGGAACAAGGTTTGAAACCCAAGTAGAATGACAAACTTTGTATATGATCTGTGCATTCAATAGCTTGGTGAGTTCTTTCTGTATGAGGGGTTCAAGTGAAGGATGTACTTTCCTTAGCTTCTGCTGATATGTGTTGACCCGTTCTTTGATCGGAATTATGTGTTGGATTATTCACGTGTTGTAAAATTTCAGATCGTCATATGTCCATGGGAACACATCCCAGTACTGTTTGAACAAGCAGACAAAGGCTTGTTGCTCCTGCTACATGTCCCCCTCTACAGGTCTGGGGCAATGCCCTAGGATTTTTTTTTGGCCTCTATATTAGGTGGGAAAACCTACCTATGGTTTTGTTCATGGTTTTCGCACATGGTTTTGGGTGCGATGGTTTTCAGTCCATGGTATTTTGTAGATCCAGTCAAGGGAACTACATTTATGTTCCAATCCAAGGTTAATGGAATGGGGTTTATGGATGCTTCGGCATGTATATATATGTATTGTACATTGAAAGGAATATAATGAAAAATCAATCTAGTAGTCCTGATTTTTGGATCCAGGGGAAAATTTCTGTGTATATTTGTTTTATGTGTTATTCTCTTGCCTTTGTTTATTTTTTGTTTTTAGAATTCGTATGCGGGTAATTTCTTTATGGCGTTAAAACCTACATTTGGTATCAGAGTTGTTTTGGCTTAAAGGGGACGCCTTTTTTGCTGAGGGTTTTTCTCAGGCCTATGGTAGACCCTATTTAGTGGGAGATCCATGAGATCAACTCTGGTGGTGAAAGAAGATGGCGACCAATGGAAAGATAGAGATCGAAAAATTTAATGGTCAGAGTTTTGAGTTGTGGAAACTCAAGATGGAGGATCTGTTGGTGGATAAAGATCAGTTGATTACAATAGAACCAGGTACTAAACCAATGAGAGTGTCCGATGAAGAATGGAATAGGTTGGATCGGAAGGCAAAGAGCACAATACAATTGTGTGTCTCAGATTTAGTATGGTTGAATGTATTGGGGGAAGCTACAATGAAGGCTTTGTGGGACAAGTTAGGGACTTTGTACCAATCTAAGTCTCTGGTGAATAAACTGTTCCTATGGAAAAAGTTGTATAACTTGAAGATGAAAGATGGAAACTCAGTGAGAGACTCTGAATGCATTTAATACTGTGGTAAGTCAATTATTGTTTGTTGATATTAAAATTTTAGATGAAGATACGTGCATTAGTTTGTTGTGTTCTCTACCAGATTCTTGGAATAGTCTGGTTATTGCAATATGTAGCAATGCAACTGCTTTGCAATATGATGAAATAGTATCAGCTTTGCTGACGGAGGAGATGATATGGAAAAATATGGAGAGCCAGAATGGTGATGCCTTGCTTGTATGAGGATGATCCCAGAATAGAAAAAAAATAAGTCATTGAGTGGGAGATATAAATCTAGAGGGGGATTTGAATATCCAAGAAAATTTGTAAATGTGTGCTAGAAATGCGAAAAAGAAGGGCACTACAAAAGGGAATGTAAATCTAAAGCTCTCAAGAAAGGAAAGGGATCTGATGATGCTCCTTCTACAAAGGTGAAAACCACCTCAGATGAAGGTGGGGATGTTTACTTGGCTTCTTCTTCAAGTACACATGTAGATCATGAGGCATGGTTGATTGACTTAGGTGCACCCTTTCACTTCACTCCCCATAGAGAGTGGTTATGCGAGTATGAGAGATACGATGGTGGTGATGTCTTCTTAGGGGATGATAGGAAGGCTGGAATCGTTGGTCATGGAAAAGTAAAGTTGAAGTTGCAAGGTGGAAGGATTAGAAGATTTATGGGTGTTCTGCATATTTCTGCATTGGCTAAAAATCTAATTTTTGTAAGCAAGCTGGATGATGCAGGTGTAAAAACATTGTTCGATAAAGATACCTACAAGATGGCTTGGGGAGCGTTGGTATTGATGTGGGGAGTTCGGATTGGAACTATGTACAAGCTGCAAGGTAGCACTGTTATTGATGGGTGCAACAATTTTGTGCTTCTTGAAAGTAGAGCAGAAAATCTAATGGTCTCTGGAGAAAATACCATGCTATGGAATCAAAGGCTTGGACATATTGGAGAGAAGGGCCTTCGAATACTTCATGGTAAAGGTATGGTAGAAGGTATGACTAATAGTTCTCTGGATTTTGATTTCTATGAAAATTGTGTATATGGGAAGCATAATTGGGTGAGTTTGCCCTCTGGTGGTAAGAGGGAGAAATAGATATTAGAGCTTGTGTATAGTGATGTATTTGGATCTGTGAATGTTCTATCACTGGGTAAGTATATGTACTATGTATCATTTATGGATGAATTATCAAGGAATACATGGATATATTTCCTCGAGAATAAATTTGAATTCTTTGACAGGTTTAAAGAATTTAAGGCTCTGGTGGACAACCAGATAGAGAAGAAGATAAAGGTGTTGAGGACAGATAAGAGTGGAGAGTTTTGCAAGAAGGAATTTGAAGAGTTCTATAAGAAGTGTGGTATATCATGATAGAAGACTACTCCATACACATCTCAACAAAATGGAGTTGTAGAAAGAATGAACAAGACATTGATGGAAAGGGGAAGAAGCATGCTCAGTAGTGCCAGGTTAGGACAAGAATTTTGGGTAGAGGCAGTGGAGACGGCATGTTACCTAGTCAATAGATCACCTTCATCAGCGTTGGAGGATAAGACTCCATAAGAGGTATGGAATGGTAAGAAATCTTCTCTTTCACATCTGGAGGTATTTGGATGTGATGCATATGTACATGTTACAAAGGAGAAAAGAACAAAGTTGGAATTAGTAAATATGAAAAGTGCATTTTTAGTGGTTATAAGGATGGTTTAAAGGGTTATAAGCTTTGGAACTCAGTAACAAGAAAGGTTGTGTACAACCAAGATGTGGTGTTTATAGAGGTGAAAGATGTTATTAAACATGAATTCAAACCAAAGGAATCTGAGAAGATAGAGTTTGAGCTTAAGTTGGAAGTATCAGACTCTACAAGAGAAGAGGAATCAAAAGATGAAGAGCCACAAACTCCGGTTGTGAGAAGATCAGTTCGAGAAAGAAGGTAGCTAAAAAGGCATAGTCCATCTGATTACTATTCAATTTTTTCTTTATTTATTACTGATGATGATCCCAAAACTATGAAGGAAGCAATAGATTCAGATTATGGAAAAATCTGGAAAGAGGCCATGGTTGATGAGATGACATCTTTGCACAAAAATGAGGCTTGGGATCTGGTGGAGTTGTCGGTTGGAAGGAAACCCATTGGCAGCAAATGGGTACTCAAGAAGAAGACAAATGTAGAAGGAAAGGTGGAGAAATACAATGTTCAATTGGTAGCAAAAGGTTATTCCTAGGTGACGGTAATTGATTTTGGTGATATTTTTTCTCTTGTTTCCAAGATAGCTTCTATTAGGTTACTTTTATCTATTGTTTCTGCTTTTGATTTTGAGGTAGAACATATGGATGTGAAGACAACATTTATTCATGGGGATCTAGAAGAGTAGATCTGCATGAAACAACCTGAAGGGTTTGCGATGAAGGGTAAGAAAGAACTAGTATGCAAGTTAAAAAAGTCTCTGTATGGGTTAAAACAGTCATTAAGGATGTGGTATCAGAAATTTGATACATTTATACGGGGACTTGGATTCACTAGAAGAAAGGAAGATCATTGTGTGTATTTTAAATTAATTGGTGATTTTTTTTATTTATGGTCTTGTATGTGGATGATATGTTGTTGGTTGGAAATGACAAAGAAATTATCGAGGATTTGAAGACCCAATTGTACTCCAAATTCGACATGAAAGATCTTGGTGCCGAAAACTATATTTTGGGCATGGAAATTGAAAGAGATTGGACAAGGCGGAAGCTTTGGTTAAACCATAGGAAATATGTCGAGACAATACTGCAAAGGTTTAATATGCAGGTTAGTAAATCGGTGAAGGTTCCTATTCCTGTAGGTGTAAAGTTATCTACTGAACAGTCTCCCAAGACACAAGAAGCAGAAGAGGACATGTCTCCTGTTCCATATGCAAGTGTAGTTAGTAGCCTGTTGTATGTGATGGTCTATACTATACTAGACATTGCACATGCAATGGGAGTATTGAGCAAGTTTATGTCAAAACCAAGTAAGGAGCATTGGACAACAGTCAAGCGGGTTTTCAGGTATTTGAGTGGCACTAGTGATTATGGTTTGTGCTACCAAGGAAGACCAGGATTAGATAGAGTTTTGGATATCTGTGGCTTTGTTGATGCAGACTGGGCTGGAGATCTGGATCAGAAAAGATCTACAAGTGGGTATGTGTTTAAACTATTTGGAGGTGCAGTTAGTTGGATGAGTAAGAAACAATATGTAGTGGCACTATCAACTATAGAGGCAGAATACATGGTCGCCACTCATGCAAGCAAGGAAGTAGTTTGGTTGCAGAGATTGTGTTCAAGTATGGGGTTAGTATAGGGAGCTATAAGGATAGATTGTGACAGCCAAAGTGCAATTTTCTTGGCAAAGAACCCTTCTTACCATTCAAAGGCAAAGCACATTGATGTTCAGTATCACTTTGTAAGAGATATGATAGAAGACAAAAAGGTGGACACTTTGAAGAAAAATGCAGATGAATTGACAAAATCTATGAGCTATGAGAAGTTCTCTTGGTGTAGAGAAACAATGGGCATTGCAGAGTTGGATAAATAACTAAGCTCTCTTGTGGAAAGAATGAAATGACACTTTGGAGAATAATGCATATGAATTGACAAAATCTGTGAGCTATGAGAAATTATCTTGGTGTAGAGAAACAATGGGCATTGCAAAGCTGGATAAATAACTAGGCTTTCTTGTGGAAAGAAAGAAACAAGTGGGAGAATGTTGGGTTGTGTTATATTCTTTCCACGACTATCCCTAGTAGTTAAACTGAGGGGGACGATAGCTCCGCTCTACGGGGTATGGGGAAGTGCCCCAAGAAATTTTTTTTTGGACCCTATATTAGGTGGGCGAACCTACTTATGTTATTGTGCATGGTTTTTGCACATGGTTTTGGGCGCGATGGTTTTTGGTCCATGGTATTTTGTAGATCCGGTGAAGGGAACTATGGTTATGTTCTAATCTAGGGTTAATGGATTGGGGTTTATGGATGCTTCGACATGCATATATATGTATTGTAACATTGAAAGGAATATAATGAAAAATCAATCTGGTAGTCCCAGTTTTAGGATCTAGGGGAAAATATCTGTGTATATTTGTTTTATGTGCTATGCTCTCGCCTTTGTTTATTTTCTATTTTTAGAATTTGCATGTAGGTAATTTTTGTACGGGGTTAAAACCTACATGTGCCGAGATTGATGAACTTCGGATCCTGTTCTGTTCCCAAGTTGATCAATTCATGCATCATGGTAGAGCTATGGGTTTTGTTGTTCCTCGGCCCCTGAAAATGTTCTTGCAAGTCATAGAGCTTTTCCAAAGATGCCACGCCTTTGGGAATGAGGCGGCCTTTCTTGATATCTACCCCAACTTGCAACAATCACTCGTGCTCGTCTTTGTCTATAGCTACATCTTGAAGGTATCAATGTTGGCCATGAAATGCAGTATCTATTAATCATCATCAAACATGTGTAGATTAGTTATGTTCTTTGGGATAGATGGTCTATACAAAATTTCAACAATAAATCTATCCCTAAGTGGTGACATTCTAGAAGCTGCATTTACCAAAGCATTGGCAACTGCATTACATGTTCTTGGTACAACAATGATATTGAATGCTTGGAAGTTAGAGATCAGTCACCATAACTCTTGTTGGTAGCTTTTGAGATGTGGTGATAAATAGTGAATGGTGTTACGTACCTTCCATACCACTATTTTCAAATCACCTACAACTTTTAGCATGACCACGTTGAGGTTAATGGCTTTCTGCAAGCCCAACATGAGTGCTTCGTATTAAACAACGTTGTTCATGCACTCGAACTCCAAGAGACCTGAGATCATATGCTTCCTATTGTTTGGGTTGATCAAGACACACTCAGCTCCTGAGCCATCATGGGTCTTTGATCTGTAGAAGTACATCATCCACAACTCGTCTGTACACGGACTGTTCGAAGTGCTTACACTACTGCTACTATTGTTTCTACTATTACTGCTACTAATGTTACAATGTATTGTACATGTTTCATTTCCATCAGTTGGGAAAGGAAGGAGACCCAATTTCATGTTTGGTGGGGTTAGGGTTGGTAGGGCGAGATAACACCCCAGTGTTGTTTCAAAGAGGTAGTTGTCGAATATGAGCTCTGCGAAGGCCAACGATTCATTCTCGCCATCTATGGGAGTGACATTGTGCCTCATCTATCTCTCAAGTAACACCTAGATTTGATTGTTTTCACCCTTGTATGGAAGCCACATGTGCGACCAGTCTGTAGCAAAGTATCTGTTCATCTTGCTGAATTAGTCTCTGTTGAGTAGTAAGCCATACGCTTCCAGTATGTCCACAACAAAAATGTTTATGCATTGGTGAACTCGATCGTCATGAGATAGTCTACTGATCATGTCACGAAGTTCACCAATGGCTAGTTGATTTGAATTGGATCCTAAAGGACTCTCTAAGTTTTCATAACTCTATAAAATTCATGCCAAAGTTTCAAAGTCTTACAAAGGTCGAGCTTATAAAAAATATCGTCGAACAGTTGTAATTTGTGAGCAGCGCCGAGCAACGAAGACCCTCGGTCAAGCATGATGACCGTTGGCCCATGGTAACGTGCGCTACCACAAAACAACAAAACGAGAAGCCTTTTTGAGAAACGGGTGAGGTTTCTTGCTAATCGCATATTGCCGAGAAAACCCCTCAGAGAAAAAAAAGCCCCGAGTGACCCGAACCTGAAAAGTAAAAAACCATACAGAATTCGCCGATTCCATCAGAGGTGGGTCCTATTAGTGTTAGTCCTTGAAAGCCTTCCGCCAGTGATCAAACATGCTCTTACAAAGTGGTTTTAGGATGTCAAAGTCAAATTTTGTCATTTCAGTGTGTCTTCAAGTAAAATTTGGTCATTAGGTATTAGGTATAGGGTTTTTTTTTTCACTCCTTTCAAAGTTGTCCAAATGTCAGTCCATGTCACCATTCAGCTGAGTGTACCATCATTCAAAGAGTTGTCATCATCATTTCAGGTTCCCACGGGTTGTTCTACACCTTGTTCGTGCTTCAGCTGTACTTGGGTAAGGCTCATTTCCCTCTCCTAGGGTCTTGAAGGTAATTTCTCTTGGACGGTCAAATCATAAACAAAGCTTGTGTCCTGATGTTCATACACCTTCCCCTATTGTTAATCTACCTTATTAAACACTTCCCATCACTGATATCCCCCAAATTCCTCATTTTTCCACAAACCCTAGTTTCTTGCTACAATTTGACAATTTTCTAGGCTAGGCCTATGTTTTTCCCTTTTGGACCCCTTCCCCTCATTCAATCTTTGAAGTTCCACTTTCCCCAATTTCCTAACATACCTCCCTACTTTCCAAAATTTTCTCAAGAATTTAGAAGCCCCTTATCCCTTTCGTTTCACTTCATTTCAACAAATCCCCTGTTCCACACATCGAGATAGGTTTTACTCAAATGTTGTTTCTGAGCAAGGAAAAATGAATTTGGAAACATTGAGTGAGGTTTTTGTCCACAATAGGTGAAGGAAGAAAAAAATCCTTCACTTTTTACACAGGTGTCATGGTTTTAGAGAAATGTAAAAAATACAGTTGCCTCAGGAGGGTTGTTGCACCTCTGGAGTGGCCTTGGGAAAATCAAGACTTCTCCTAGCTTAGTTGGCCAAATGACTTGCTTGATGAGTGAAATGATATCTAGACAGAGAGAGATTTCCAAAGAGCTATCATGAGCTCAATTTGGAGTTGAGGAAGACCTTCCAAAGTTCACTGCAACAACACTGCATTTAGGCAGCCTCATTTTGCACATTTTGACCAGTCTTGGGAGATTGGGCATTTGATAGGGAAAATGACCTCCAAATTGGAAAATTCAAGATGTTCTAGAATGTAGACGCGCTAATATTTCCAAAAAACTATCACGTGCCCAATTTGGACACCAATAAGGCCCTCAAAACTGGTCCACAAAAACGAGCTACACATAGAATTAGCGCTACGTACCTATGGCAGTTTTCCAGTCTAAAATTACACTGGCGCTACGCATAGAATTGGCGCTACGCACTTGATAGCCAAGCCCCAAATCACTCCAAAATAACTCAATTTGCTTCAAATATCTCAATTTATCTCTTGACAAGTAATTAAATCAATCCTTCTTGTTGAAAAATGTTTTGCATCAAGTCTTGGTGATTCTTTCACTCATAAAGTTAAAACCCAAGTGTTCACCCAAACTGTCCCATAAAATTAACAAGTTCACCCTCTCATTTTTTTTCCTATCTCATCCATTTTCCCTAAACCCCATTCCCTCATATAAATTTCCCAAACATCATTCCCTCATATATTCTCCCTAAATCCCAGTCTTTCATATAAATTTCCCAAACCTTATACATTCTCCTCAAAACCCTACACACTTTATCCTACATACATCTCTCCTAAACTATCCCTAAACCCTACTCACTCCCATTCTCTCTCACTTATTCATTCCTAAAATCTCTTCATACTCATCTTTCATCCATCCACCCTATCTCATCATTCACCACAAGTGTTCACAAACAATGAAAAAGGCCAGGTGACTAGGCAGTGAAGAGGCAAGGTTAGAAAACAAAAGGCAAAGGGGAAATTGAGAATGCTTAGGAGATTTGTCTTGAACGGTTAACACACACCTAGAAAATTTGATTGAGAGGGTTAATAGAGACAAAAAGTGCTTTGTCACTTAACATATCACTACCTAACTCGGAACAAGATTTGTAATGTAAGGATAGAGGTTAAAGCAAGCTAAAAAGAGTTTTGAGGAGCAAAAAAGAGCAAGATAAGCTCAAGATCTTGGATAAAGTCTCATTTTCTCATCAAAACACCTGATAAGGATCACTCATGCCAAATTTCAAGAAATTTGGAGATTTTTTGTCATTTTTGAAAATTTTAAGGCAAAAAAAAGGTTTTTTCAGTAGGTGGTGGTGCTACGCTTTTGATGGAGGCATCTTCTTGCAAAATGGCTTACATATTTGGAATCAGCATGAAAAAGTATGCATTCTCAGAAATGTCTTAAAAAGTTTGACAAATTCTGGACCTCTAAAAGGGCCAAAAACACACAAAAAGTGCCCTCTCTGCCACTTTTTTGCCACACAGGAAGCAGTCTTGGGAGATTGCATTTTTGGAGGGGCAAATGGACTCCAAATCAAAAAAATCAAGTTGTTCCAAAAAGTAGACTCACAAATATTTCCAACGAGATATCTTCGACCTGATTTTGACTTTGGGAAGCCTTCCAAAAGAGGCCTGGAAAAAGCACTACGCATAGGATTAGTGGCGCTACACATAGGAGAAACATTTGCCAATTTTGCCTGTTTGTTCAGAATTTCACCTAATTTGTTGTCACTTTGACTTTTTCTTCTCTCTTGGTCAATTAATGATGTAATTTCATGTAATTTGATGTACCATGATGAAAAATGACTTAAGGAGGTAGATACATCAGTTAGAGTTGGTTTGAAGTTGAATGAATCAGTTTCCTAAGTTTTAGAGGCAAGTTGTTCCACTGCCTATTTTTGTGTTCCTAGTTTAGATATGGTTGAAACCACTCCTCTTCTCATGGATTCGACCCCTGATGGATAGCACAGGTGGTTTGGAGGTCTATATCATGTGTTTTCTTAGTCATTTGTTAGGGTTGGACTCTTGTGGATGCTTTGAGCACTATTGTACATCACTTCTACAGTTTGGCAAGGAAATAGACCAGGGTTTTGCAACATTTTGTGGGATTCTTGTGGCAAGGTGAATTAGTATTGTTTTCTCCTCTGTTATTCAGTTTATCATACTTTTATGTGTGCCATTATCTCTCTCTTTTTTCTACATAACTAAATGAATCTAGTGTAAATGTGGAATTCATTAATGTTTCAATGCTCTGCCTTGGGGTTTATTTAGTTTTACATGTTTTCCATTGTTTGAAGAGGAATCATGATACTTGCATGCCCTCTCCAACTCATCACCAGTATTTAGGCTCACCATCACACTCATTTCAAAGTTCTAAAACACTTGCCTACCTTGCCCCATAGAAACCTCTGCAAATATGAGTTGATTTCCTGGACCTAAAGCTGCCTTCCTCATCTGATCCAGAAAACAGCCTTTAAAATCAATCAAACTTCTTTGAGCATATACCAAGCCTAAAATTAGTCTTTATATCAATCATCTCTTGCATTATTTACCATATTTTCTTGAGATTGACAAGGAGAGAGCCCTCTCTCGACTTGGTAGGGCTAGCTACCAGGTTAAGCGTGGTTTGATGTTACCCTAGACCTACCTTTCTCAGCTTGAGGTCGATCTAGGCACTAACATAGTGGTGACCATATTGGGGAACGTATTTTTGTGTTCCTCAGCAAACTGTAATCAAGTTCAGATCTGATTGTTGATGGTGAACAATGATCAGACACATCAAGGTTGAAATCATTCACCTGGTGACTTCAAATCAGTTTCAACATCAAATCCAAGGACTCCACTGGAGGATGAACCTGACTAGCAGAAACATGAAAGGACAATATGGAAAGATCAAGTATTCAAGTGGGAATTTCATCCAAGACATTTTGTTCTTTGTTATAAATTATTTCTTCTCTTTTCCCAACAATGTCAAGAAGTCTTTGCAAAGTATATTATATTTGAGAAAAGATCCTTGGCCTGCATTTGATTCTTTCCCTTTGAAGATTGTGAATACCAAAGATTTGCATGCCTTTGAGCTTGATCAAGACCCTTTTTCTGAAGCTTGTGATGATCGTATTCAAACTGATGAGCCTCAAGAGACCAAGACTGATTCTACACCTTCTGTACATACCTTTATACCTTGTAAAATTCCAGATAGATACAAGCCTCTGATTTTACCTCCTATATCCCATGCTTTCCCTAAAATCATTACCTATATCTACCAAGATTTGATGGTAAATGTGACAACATCACTACTGAGAGACATGTATTGAATTTTGAGTCCTTTCTTGAACTTTTTGAAGTTGATGAAGAAGATTTCAGTATTAGGCTTTTTGCTCTTTATTTACAAGGCAAAGTCAAGAGTTGGTTCAAAACCTTGCCTGATGCGAGCATCTCAGATTTACAACAGTTTGTCAAATTTTTCCTTGACAAGTGGGAGGTTAGAGAGAACCCTTTCTTGATTATAGAAGAGTATAACCAACTGAAAAGACAGCCGGTAGAGACAGTACAAAATTTTTCTGCCAGGTTTAACCAAGTATGTTATTTAGTGTCGTTAATATAAGACCTCCTCCTGGATCCACTCTCTTACACTACTTAGATGCCTTTGATCCGAAAATGGAGTTTTAGCTAAGGGAAAGGAATCTTGTAACACTTAAAGAAATGCAAAACTATGCAGTAGATGTAGAGGCTAATCTACTGATCAAAAGGGCAAAGTTGAAGGAAGAAGAGGTGAAGAACATAGATCTAGAGGAATCGACATCTTTAGAGGTAAAACTCGACATTTTGGTAAGTGCAGCGGAAGAGGTGATGCAAAAGATCACCACAAGGAATGATTATGATGTTCAAGGTCATGGCTCACTGATTGAAGAAGAACAAGTGGCTGATTCAAAACATTTTCTTTCTTATCCCAATTGTCATAGACCTGATAATGATTGTTTTATAGATCATCTTGGAGAAGAGAGATCTGTTGATATGACATGCATGTTTGATGATGTATTTTTACTGACGATTTGCCTTAGTTTGATCAGTATGATGATGATTAAGTTCTCCAAACAAAACCTAGACTTGCAGACAAATCAACAGCTAGTTTGTGCGAGGAGGAAGTTCACTTTCCACAGTTCGAGTATAGTGATCAGCCGTTGCATATCAGCTATGGAAATGATGAGGAAAGTGCATCAAATTTTGAAGTGAAGGATCTTTGCCTTTTTATTTTGCTTCATTTCATTTCATCAAAGACAACTTTCATGCAATCAGAAATCAACTGTCGACAAGTCTTGATTTGGACCATCTTGAGGGCAATGAAATCCTTGTTCAAGACTTTTCATATCTAAAGTTGCATCCCTCGAATGCCTTTGATTGTCAAGTTGTAAATGAAGAATTGGAAGCTAAACCATATGATCAAATGATGCAAGATAATTCCATACCTTTCTGTTTTGAATCATTTTAGTTTTTGAAGGGAAAATTGCATAGTACATCTTCAGTAAAGGATAAGCAACTTGTAGGAAATCATGTAATCTCATCAGAGCCAATAGAAAATGGGCTGAAAAAATCTTTTCAAGTTTTTCATGATCCAATAGCTGATGTTTTGGATGATGTTTGCAGTCAAAGTCCTTCTCCACTAGCTAACTGTGAGATTGAAACAAGTATTGATACAAACTTGATCCGGCAGCCGATTTCTTTATCATTATTAGCAGGAGTCTCACCACAAAGCTCAGATGGAAGTTTGCATTCATGGTACGAGGAGAAGAAAAGTAATCCATTGGATGAGTTAAGTCCCAGTGTGCATGAATTTCAAGGTCCTCATACAGTGTTTTTGGAGTCGGATAGAGAATCTATTTTATTCAATGGATCTATTTACAAGTTTTCATGGGAGTTGCCTTTCAGTAGTTCTGTCTTATTGTTCATAAGCAAGCACTTGTGGAGAATTCAAACATCAGCTGGAATACTTACTTGGTTGCATTGGTTGTTTCATTTCACTTGATCAGGGGATGAATGGAACAGTTAGACTAGGTTTTATTGAATAAGCTCCATTTTGAGCATCTTTTCCAGCTTGTCAGTTGTATTTTAGTATTGAGTCAGTTTCAAGTCAATTTGTGTCTTTGAGTCATCAGTATTCAGTAATGTAATTTCAGCTTGAGTTTTTGACTCCATGCCCAATGGATAAGGCACTAGTCTGCTCTCCCAAAGATCTGGTGTTCTTGGCACCTCCAAAGAGCTACCATCCACATTGGATCCAATGTTAGTGTCAGTCCTTGAAAGCCTTCCACCAACGATCAAACATCCTCTTACAAAGTGATTTTAGGATGTCAAAGTCAAATTTTGTCATTTCAGTGAGTCTTCAAGTAAAATTTGGTCATTAGGTATTAGGTCTAGGGTTTGTTTTCACTCCTTTCGAAGTTTTTCAAATGTTGGTCCATGTCACCATTCAGCTGAGTGTACCATCATTCAAAGAGTTTTCATCATCATTTCAGGTTCCCACGGGTCATTCTACACCTTGTTCGTGCTTCAGTTGCACTTGGGTAAGGCTCATTTCCCTCTCCTAGGGTTTTGAAGGTAATTTCTCTTGGATGGTCCAATAATTAGTAAATATTGTGTCCTGATGTTCATACACCTTCCCCTATCATTAATCTACCTTATTAAACACTTCCCATCATTGATATCCCCCAAATTCCTCATTTTTCCACAAACCCTAGTTTCTTGCTGCAATTTGACAATTTTCTAGGCTAGGACTGTGTTTTTCCCTTTTGGACCCCTTCCCCTCACTCAATCTTTTAAGTTCCACTTTCCTGTGTTTCCTAACATCCCTCCCTACTTTCCAAAATTTTCTCAAAAAACTAGAATCACCTTATCCCTTTCATTTCACTTCATTTCGACAAATCCCTTGTTCCACACATCTGGATATGTTTTACTCAAATGATGTTTTTGAGAAAGGAAAAATGAATTTGGAAAACCTAAGTGAGTTTTTTGTCCAAAATGGGCCAAGGAATAAAAACCTCCTTCACTTTTTACACAGGTGTCATGGTTGTAGAGAAATGTAAAACATAACGTTGCCTCGGAAGGGTTGCTGCACCTCTGGAGTGGCCTTGGGAAAATCAATATTTCTCCTAGCTTCGTTGGCCAAATGACTTTCTTGATGAGTGAAATGATATCTAGACAGAGAGATATTTCCAAAGAGCTATCATGAGCTCAATTTGGAGTTGCGGAAGACCTTCAAAAGTTGACTGCAACAACGCTCTGCATTTAGGCAACCTCATTTTGCACATTTTGACCAGTCCTTGGAGATTGGACTTTTGATAGGGCCAATGACCTCCAAATTGAAATATTGAAGATGTTATGGAATGTATACTTGATAAGCTTTCCAAAGAGCTATATCACGCCCAATTTGGACATCAGGAAGGCCCTCAAAACTGGTCTGTAAAAAGGAGCTATGCATAGAATTGGCAGTACGCACCTATGGCAGGTTTCCGGTGTAAAATTACACTAGTGCTATGCACCTAGCAGCCAAGCCCCAAATCACTCCAAAATCACTCAATTTTCTTCCAATATCTCAATTTATCTCTTGAAAATTAAGTATATCAATCCTTCTTGTTGAAAAGGGTTTTTCATTAAGTCTTGGTGATTCTTTTACTCATAAAGTTAAAACCCTAGTGTTCACCCAAATTGTCCCATAAAATTGACAAGTTCACCCTCTCATTTGTTTTCCTATCTCATCCACTTGCCCTAAACCCCATTCCATCATATAAATTTCCCAAACATCATTCCCTCATATATTCTCCCTCATTCCCACTCTTTCATATAAATTTCCCAATCCCTATACATTCTCCTCAAAACGCTACAACTTTATCCTACATACATCTCTCCTACACTATCC
Source organism: Pinus taeda (assembly GCA_000404065.3). Lineage (NCBI taxonomy): Eukaryota > Viridiplantae > Streptophyta > Pinopsida > Pinales > Pinaceae > Pinus > Pinus taeda. Next base: position 37,002 of record APFE031232050.1, on the reverse strand, counting down.
CTAAACCCTACTCACTCCCATTCCCTCTCACTTATTAATTTATATAATCTCTTTATACTCATCTTTCATCCATCCACCCTATCTCATCATTCACCACAAGTGTTCACAAACAATGAAAAAGGCCAGGTGACTAGGCAGCGAAGAGGCAAGGTCAGAAAACAAAAGGCAAAGGAAATTGAGAATCCTAAGGAGATTTGTCTTGAGTGGTTAACAAACAGCTCGAGAAGTTGATTGAGAGAGTTAATAGAGACAAAAAAAATGCTTCGTCACTTAACCTATCACTACCTAACCCGGAACAAGATTTGTAATGCAAGGACAAAGAGGTTAAAAGCCAAGCTAAAAAGAGTTTTGAGGAGCAAAAAAGAGAAAGATAAGCTCAATATCTTGGCGGAAGTCTTATTGGCTCATCAAAGAACCTAATAAGGATCACTCATGCCAAATTTTGAGAAATTTGGAGAATTTTTTGTCATTTTTGAAAATTTTAAGGCAAAAAACAGGTTTTTTCAGCAGGTGTGTAGAGCCACCGGCACTACGCTTTTGATGGAGGTATGTTTTGCAAAATGGCTTACATATTTGGAATTAGCATGAAAAAATATGCATGCTCAGAAATTCTTAGAAATTTTGACAAGTTCTGGACCTCCAAAAGGGCCAAAAACAACCAAAAAGTGCCCTCTTTGCCATTTTTTTGCCACACAAGAAGCAGCCTTGGGAGATTGCATTTTTGGAGGCGAAAATGGATTCCAAATCAAAAAATTCAAGTTATTCCAAAAATTAAACTCACCATGCTTTCCAACAAGATATCCTGCACTTGATGTGGACTTTGGGAAGCCTTCCAAAAGTGGCTTGGAAAAAGCGTTATGCATAGGATCAGTGGCGCTACGCATAGGAGAAAAATTTGTCAATTTTGCCTGTTTGTTCAGAATTTCGCCTAGTTTGCTGTCACTTTGACTTTTTCTTCTCTCTTGGTCAATTAATGATGTAATTTGATGTAACTTGATGTACGATGATGAAAAATGACTTAAGGAGGTAGATACATCAGTTAGAGTTGGTTTGAAGTTGAATGAATCAGTTTCCTAAGTTTTAGAGGCAAGCTGTTCCACTGCCTATTTTTGTGTTCCTAGTTTAGATATGGTTGAAACAACTCCTCTTCTCATGGATTTGTCCCCTGATGGATAGAACAAGTGGTTTGGAGGTTTATATCATGTGTTTTCTTAGTCATTTGTTAGGGTTGGACTCTTGTGGATGCTTTGAGCACTATTGTACATCACTTCTGCAGTTTGGTGAGGAAATAGACCAGGGTTTTGCAGCATTTTGTGGCATTCTTGTGGCAAGGTGAATTAGTATTGTTTTCTCCTATGTTATTTAGTTTATCATATGTTTATGTGTGCCATTATCTCTCTTTTTTTTTTGAATAACTAAATGAATCAAGTGTAAAGGTGCTCATTGATGTTTCAATGCTTTGCCTTGAGGTTTATTTAGTTTTACATGTTTTCACTGTTTGAAGAGGACTCATGATACTTGCATGCCCTCTCAAAATCCTCACTAGTCTTTAGGCTCATCATCACATTCATTTCAAAGTGCTAAAACACTTTCCTACCTCGCCCCACAGAAACCTCTGCAAATCTGAGTTGATTTCCTGGACCCAAAGCTAGCTTCCTCATCTGATCCAGCAAACAACCATTAAAATCAATCAAGCCTCTCTGAGCATATACCTAGCCTAAAATTAGTCTTTATATCATTCATCTCTTACATTATTTGCCATATTTTCTTGAGATTGGCAAGGAGAGAGCCCTCTCCCGACCTGGTAGGGCTAGCTACCAGGTTAAGCGTGGTTTGATGTTACCCTAGACTTGCCTTTTTTAGCTTGCGGTCGATCTAGGCACTAACATAGTGGTGACCATACTCGGGAACATAGTTTTGTGTTCCTCAGCAAACTGTAATCAAGTTCAGATTTGATTGTTGATGGTGAACAACGATCAGACACAGCAATGCTGAAATTATTCACAAGGCGACTTCAAATCAGTTTCGACATCAGATCCAAGGACTCCACTAGAGGATGAACCTGACTAGCAGAACATGAAAGGACAATATGGAAAGATCAAGTATTCAAGTTGGAATTTCATCCAAGACATTTTTCTCTTTGTTATAAATTATTTCTTCTCTTTTCCCGAGAATGTCAAGAAGGCTTTGCAAATTATTTTGTATTTGAGAAAAGATCCTTGGCCTGCATTTGATTCTTTCCCTTTGAAGATTGTGAATACCAAAGGTTTGCATGCCTTTGAGCTTGATCAAGACCCTTTTCTTGAAGCTTGTGATGACTGTCTTCAAACTGATGAGCCTCAAGAGACCAAGACTGATTCTACACCTTCTGGACATACCCTAATACCTTGTAAAATTCCAGATAGATACAAGCCTCTGATTTTACCTCCTATATCCCATGCTTTCCCTAAAAATCATTACCTATATCTACCAAGATTTGATGGTGAACATGACAACATCACTGCTGAGAGACATGTATTGAATTTTGAGTCCTTTCCTGACCTTTTTGAAGTTGATGAAGAAGATGTCAGTATTAGGCTTTTTTCCCTTTCTTTGCAAGGCAAAGTCAAGAGTTGGTTCAAAACCTTGCCAGATGCGAGCATCTCAGATGTACAGTAGTTTGTCAAAGTTTTCCTCGACAAGTGGGTGGTTAGACAAAACCCTTTCTTGATTATAGAAGAGTATAACCAGCTGCAAAGACAACCAAGGGAGACAGTACAACAGTTTTCTGCCAGGTTTAACCAAGTCTATTTTTCGATGCTAGTTAATATAAGACCTCCTCCTCGATCCGCTCTCTTATACTACCCGGATGCCTTTGATACAGAAATGGAGTTTCAATTGAGGGAAAGGAATCTTGCAACACTTGAAGAAATGCAGAACAGTGCAGTAGATGTAGAGGCTAATTTGCTAATCAGAAGGGAAAATTTGAAGGAAGAAGAGGTGAAGAACATAGATCCAGAGGAATCGACATCTTTAGAGGTAAAGCTCAACATTTTGGTAAGTGTAGTGGAAGAGGTGATTCAAAACATCACCACAAGGAATGATTATGATGTTCAAGATCATGGCTCGCTGATTGAAGAAAAACAAGTGGCTGATCCAAAACATTTTCTTTCTTATCCCAGTTGTCATAGACCTGATAATGATTGTTTTATAGATCATCTTGGAGAAGAGAGATCTGTTGATATGACATGCATGCTTGATGATTTAATTTTTACTGACGATTTGCCTCAGTTTGATCAGTATGATGATGATTACGTTCTCCAAACAGAAGCTAGTCATGCAGACCAATCAACAGCTAGTTTGTGGGAGGAGGAAGTTCACTTTTTGTAGTTCAAGTACAATGATTAGCCGTTGCATATCAGCTATGGAAATGACGAGGAAAGTGCATCAAATTTTGAAGTAAGTGAAGGATCTTTGCCTTTTTGTTTTGCTTCATTTCAGTTCATCAGAGGCAACTTTCATGCAATTAGAAATCAAATATCGACAAGTCTTGATCTAGACCATCTTGAGGGAAATGAAATCCTTGTTCAAGACTTTTCATATCCAGAGTTGCAGCCCCTAAATGCCTTTGATTGTCAAGTTGCAAATGAAGACTTGGAAGCTGAACCATATTATCAAATGATGCAAGATAATTCCATACCTTTCTGTTTTGAATCATTTCAGTTTTTAAAGGGAAAATTGCATAGTACATCTTCAGTAAAGGATGAGCAGCTTGTAGGAAATCATGTAATCTCATTAGAGGCAATATAAAATGGGTTGCAGTAGTATTTTTAAGTTTTTCATGATCCAATAGTTGATGTTTTGGATGATGTCTGCAGTTAAAGTCCTTCTCCACTAGCTAACTGTGAGATTGAAACAAGTATTGATACAAACTTGATCCTATAGCCGGTTTCTTTGTCATTATTAGGAGGAGTCTCATCAGAAAGCTCAGATTGAAGTTTTCATTCATGGTACGAGGAGAAGAAAAGTAATCCATTGGATGAGCTACGTCCCAGTGTACATGAATTTCAAGATCCTTATGCAGTGTTTTTGGAGGCGGATAGAGAATCCATATTATTCAACGGATCTGTTTACAAGTTTTCATGGGAGTTACCTTTCAGTAGTTCTCTTTTGTTGTTCATAAGCAAGCACTTACAGAGAATTCAAATAGTAGCGGGAATACTTACTTGGTTGCATTGGTTGTTTCATTTCACTTGATCAGGGGATGAATGGAACAATTAGACTAGGTTTTATTGAATAAGCTCCATTTTGAGCATCTTTTCCAGCTTGCCAGTTGCGTTCTAGTATTGAGTCAGTTTCAAGTTAGTTTGTGTCATTGAGCCATTAGTATTCAGTCATGTAATTTCAGCTTGAGTTTTTGACTCCATGCCCAATGGATAAGGCATTGGTCTGCTCTCCCAAAGATCTAGTGTTCTTGACACCTCCAAGGAGCTACCATCTCCATTGGAGCTAATGTTAGTGTCAGTCCTTGAATGCCTTCTACTAGTGATCAAACATGCTCTTACAAAGTGGTTTTAGGATGTCAAAGTCAAATTTTTTCATTTCAGTGAGTCTTCAAGTAAAATTTGGTCATTAGGTATTAGGTCTAGGGTTTGTTTTCACTCCTTTCAAGGTTTTGCAAATGTTGGTCCATGTCACCATTCAACTGAGTGTACCATCATTCAAAGAGTTTTCATCATCATTTCAGGTTCCCACAGGTCATTCTACACCTTGTTCGTGCTTCAGTTGTACTTGCGTAAGGCTCATTTCCCTCTCCTAGGGTTTTGAAGGTAATTTCTCTTGGATGGTCAATTCATCAGTAAAGCTTGTGTCTTGATGTTCATACACCTTCCCCTATCACTAATCTACCTTATTAAACACTTCCCATCACTGATATCCCCCAAATTCCACATTTTTCCACAAACCCCAGTTTCTTGCTGCAATTTGACAATTTTCTAGGCTAGGGTTGTGTTTTTCCGTTTTGGACCCCTTCCCCTCACTCAATCTTTGAAGTACCACTTTCCCCTATTTCCTAACATCCCTCCCTACTTTCCAAAATTTTCTCAAGAATTCAGAAGCCCATTATCCCTTTCATTTCACTTCATTTCGACAAATCCCCTATTCCACATATCAGGATAGGTTTTACTCAAATGATGTTTCTAAGATCGGAAAAATGAATTTGGAAAAACTGAGAGAGGTATTTGTCCAAAATATTCCAAGGAAGAAACTCCTCCTTCAATTTTTACATAGGTGTCATGGTTGTAGAGAAATGTAAAAAATAAAGTTGCCTCAGCAGGGTTGCTCCACCTCTGGAGTGGCCTTGGAAAAATCAAGATTTCTCCTAGCTTGGTTGGCCAAATAACTTGCTTGATGAGTGAAATGATATCTAGACAGAGAGAGATTTCTAAAGAGCTAACATGAGCTCAATTGGGAGTTGAGGAAGACATTCAAAAGTTGACTGCAATAGCACTCTGCATTTAGACAGCCTCATTTTTCACATTTTGAACAATCTTTGAAGATTGGAATTTTGATGGGGCAAATGACCTCCAAATTGGAAACTTTAAGATGTTCTGGAAAGTAGACTTGATAAGCTTTCCAACTAGCTATCACATGCCCAATTGGAAAATCAGGAAGGCCCTAAAAACGGGTTTGCAAAAAGGATATACGCATAGAATTGGCGCTACGCACCTATGGCAGGTTTCCAGTGTAAAATTACACTAGCGCTACGCATAGAATTGGCGACTTGGTAGCCAAGCCCCAAATCACTTCAAAATCACTCAATTTGCTTCAAATCTCTCAAGTTATCTCTTGAAAAGTAAGTAAATCAGTCCTTCTTGTTGAAAAGGGTTTTGCATCAAGTCTTGGTAATTCTTTCACTCATAAAGTTAAAACCCTAGTGTTCACCCAAACTGTCCCATAAAATTGACAAGTTCACCCTCTCATTTGTTTTCCTATCTCATACATTTTCCCTAAACCCCATTCCCTCATATAAATTTCCCAAACATCTTTCCCTCATATATTCTCCCTAAATCCCACTCTTTCATATAAATTTCCCAAACCCTATACATTCTCCTCAAAACCCTACACACTTTATCCTACATACATCTCTCCTACACTATCCCTAAACCCTACTCACTCCCATTCCCTCCCACCTATTCATTCATAAAATATCTTCATACTCATCTTTCATCCATCCACCCTATCTCATCATTCACCACAAGTGTTCACAAACAATGAAAAA
>APFE031232050.1:2832-29650 GCA_000404065.3 Pinus taeda | reverse complement strand
CATGTGTGCCATTATCTCTCTCTTTTTCTGCATAACTAAATGAATCAAGTGTAAAGGTAGAATTCATTGATGTTTCAGTGCTCTGCCTTGGGGTTTATTTAGTTTTACATGTTTTCCATTGTTTGAATAGGACTCATGATACTTGCATGCCCTCTCCAACTCCTCACCAGTCTTTAGGCTCACCATCACACTCATTTCAAAGTGCTAAAACACTTGCCTACCTCGCACCACAGAAACCTCTACAAATCTGAGTTGATTTCCCGGACCCAAAGCTGCCTTCCTCATTTAATCCAGAAAACAACCATTAAAATCAATCAAACTTCTCTGAGCATATACCTAGCCTAAAATTAGTCTTTATATCAGTCATCTCTTGCATTATTTGCCATATTTTCCTGATATTGACAAGGAGAGAGCCCTCTCCCAACCTGGTAGGCTAGCTACCAGGTTAAGCGTGGTTTGATGTTACCCTAGACCTACCTTTCTCAGCCTAAGGTCAATCTAGGCACTAACAGGTCCCACACGAAAACTAGAAAGACATCAGAAGGGCTTCGAGCAGTAAGCAGTTTCAACTGAGTCTCGTCCGGTGCCACACATTGGGTGCCACACGTCTGGTGGAACAGAGAGAAAACTGCTCACATCGGAGGGGTAAATGTCATGTAACTTACCCACCCGATATGGAGGGAGACCGTAAGATCTGGAGGCTCCATATCGATGGCGGACATGAAATCTGGCAGATGACCAAACTCAATGGGGTAAATAGGCCAAATTGTATAAAGGTTTGAAGTCTGCATGAACGATTAGTTGGTAGAGGAATCATGTTCACGGGTAATCTGTGAGTTAAATGGAAATAATGCGAGTTCAAACATTTCCAAGAGAACTGACACTCAGTTCATTATGAAACAAGTGGCCACCTCCTTGTGAAGCATTACACAGTGATGATGATGCAGAACAGGGGAACTCAAACTGACAGAGGCAGAAGAACCAAAATTCTAGGAAGCTGAAACGAACAGTCAGAAAGCAGATTGGCTTTAAAACCACAAACTAAGAGAGACTAAACAAGCAGAAAAAAATGCAGTGAGAAAAGTGAGTAAGAAAGCTAAGAGCAGAGAATAGAGCCAAGATGACCTGAAGGCAGCATCAAGCCGGATAGAGCTAGAGAGAGTCAGAGAGTATGTGTACTCCAGAGAAGGCTTGAGAGGTTCAAGCGAACTCCTCTGTAAATATCTGTCATGTATTGAGTCTCAGATTGGGCTCATACTACTATGACCAATAGAGGTCGAGTTTCAGTAAAGGAGAGTCTGTGTACTCCAGAGACTTGGGGGATCCAAGTCCAGTCCTACTAATTTGTATATGTTGAGCGAGACTCAAATTGAGCTCACTGTTGTAAAACTTTGCTTTGAAAACATAATAGAGAGGCCACCACTAATGGCTGGATCAGGAGACGTAGCTCAAGAGTGTTGGGTGAACTCCTTATGAAACTTGTTTTATTTGCATGTTTTTCTGTTGTGCTTTCTCTAATTGCTTTAGTGTCTATGTATGCTGCAATCTTATCGATTTGTTGCATAAAGTAACATAGGCACATCCATGCACATGAGTCTGTAATACCTTTAATTCTTTGTCTTGGATAAATTCTAGATCACTTGTATAGATGTTCGATCAAGTTGGATGATCTGCACGGATGTCTTGCTCCACTGTGCATTGATCTTTTTAGTAATGGAGAGCGACATGACATTGGATACCACACCAGAATCAACCAAACAATTGTGAACATTACAGTTGAAGATTTCGAATGAAGCAGGAATGGAGGGCAAACATAGTTTGCTTCTTCCATCTGGAGTGTGTTTATCACAGTGGAGAGTGATCTGGGATGTGTACTTGCTCCCTTGCTGGTAGAGGTTACATTGTCCACTAATGTCAGTCCCATTGTGCACAACAAGATGTGCCACTAACTCTGGATCTTAGCCAACTCGAAAAAATTGGTGTTTGCATGAGTTTTCTTCATGTCATCCACAATGTTGTAATCCATAGGGGGTAGACTCGAGGAGGTGTCTAGGGTAGGACTATTGTTCGTGTCATCCGACAGAGTGTTCTATAGTTTGTTGCTCATGTATTTACTCTTTTCCACCACTGCATTCTCGGGCTTTCTTTGTGTTTTCTACTTTTGGACGACTGGTGGATCAACCTTCCTCAACAATTCAAGCTTTTGTTTCACTTCCCCAAGTGTAAGGGGAGCCCCCTTACTTTTGAGATTGTAATGATAGTTTTACTTTTGGGGTTGCTTCTCACTTTTCATCTTCTAAACTTCTTGTGAGCACTGGTACATGTTTACCACATGCCCAGAGCTTGATGCCTCATTTGACACAACATATTTGTCATTGTCTGTATCTCCCAGTTGTCCCTAGGCACTGCTTGCTACGTCAAGTGCGCGGTTGCATACCGAGCCTATAGTTCACTTCTAGTTTGAACATGACCCTTCCGAGTGATCATCTTCATGAATGAACATAATTTTTCATTCATGCACTGTTCGAGCTAGAACACAGAGGACTGCACAGTTTTAGTCGGGAGATGATTGCTGCCTAATGACATGCTTCCTTATCTCTGTCTGGGCAGTCTGTTGTTCACAAATGTGTCAATGGTTCATTTCTTAAGCTTGGACACTTCTGTTGTCAAGTTTTTGACAAGATGAGTAAGGGTTTCAATATCACTTGTTTCCCTATCCTTATCCTTGCTCGCCATAGCCTGTGGCTTCTTACTCACCTCTATGGGGTCCTTTATTGGTTCATCATCCTTGATGACCCCAATCACGCATAGGTCCTTTTCAATAATGATTTCCTCTTTGTATTTTTCTAACAGTGTTGGTTTCACAGCTCGCTTGATGAACTGTGCAATGGTGGTCAGTAGTGTAGATGTGTAGTAATCAACGATGATGGATTCATGAGGTTTTGTGTCCACAACGAACTTATTCAATATGCACAAAAACCTCAGATTGAAATCTTTTACCTTTTATTTCCCCACCACCTTTAGGCTTCCAAATTCTTTGAGTAACATGGTTAGGGTTTTTTCATTAACAAACTTCTCCAAAAACATACGTTTAAACATACCCCATTTTTGTATGGTGTTGATAAGAAGGCTGTGATACCATGCAGCTGCGTGACCATCCAAGGTACATGGGAACAATCTACATGCAACATTATCATAACATACCTCATGTGTCTGCAGCTATAGGTAGTAGTTGTCAAATTGATCTTCTGGCTTCATTGTGCTGTTAGGGTCGAACTTTGTGATCATCTTCTTCAACCACTTTTGCATCTTGTGCAAAGAACCCAGGAGAGTGAATGGTCCCTGAGTCATCCATTCCAGATTTTGGTCAGCCATGCCCTCTTGCTCTTCATCCTTCTCCTCTTCTTTAGAATCGAACGATTCAGGCTCAGTGTCCGTTGGTTCATCTCCACCTCTGCCTCATCCGCTACCTTCCCCTCCACCCCCTGTACTGGAGTCTGAGCCCAAGATCATGAAGGTGTCTTGTTCTCCCTTTTGGAAGACTAGAGGTTCCTCTTAGTCCTCAACAACTTTTTCCAGACCTTCAAGTGTGGCAAGAAATGCTTCTTCCACTGATGATACAACAACCCATGTGGGAGTGGTTTTTGGCTTTCTTAATGCGTATAAAATATATTGGATTCCCAGAATTAGTCTGAATGCTTTCGTGAACTGGAGGGTGGTGAGATGGACAGAGTGAAGGTGCTAATATGAAATTTCTTGTTTAATTCTGGGTGGTTTGAAGTAGTCAACTGCAGAGTTGCGCATAGGTGAGGGGGAGTGCAAGTTACTACCTTGACAAGATGATTGATGATTGGGTGTGAGAGAACATTAAGCCATAAAAAATTGGCATCCCTCCTTCTAGCACCAGAAATGTTGATAGTGTTGGACCTGCCAACATTCAAGGGATCTCCCCAATATGAAGACCCAACTAGACCTTACACCGTTTGGTGTAGGAGTCCAAATCGGTATGATGGCCCGGTTGCCATTATCTTAAATTTTTTCCTTAGCTCTTGCTTGTCCGCACAAGAGAGTGGTCTTCTTTGTCTTCGAACAGTTAGGTTTGTGTGCCTGGTGAGTGCTAGTGTTACTTGTGTTAAGGTTATTTCGTAGTAGAGAGAGAGGGTGGGAGTGAGTCTCTAATCGAAAGGGAGGAAGTCCCAACTCTGTCAGAGACACACAACACAGTAGGACATGCACAACTTTCAGAAGAGTAATCCACACGGATGTGACAGTCATAACACACAAAGGAAGATAGCATGTACAACACCCAGCGGGGCAATCCGGGTGAGTGTGATGGTCATTATAGCAAGTTTACGTGAAAGGTTATGTCTGATGTCCGAGGAGGTAACCAACACAGGCAAGACATCATTAACAGCGTATACAACACATTTTCATAAATACATGTATTAGAACAACTAAATGAGTTCAATTGTTTAACATAGGTTAAAGCAACATGTATTACAAGTGTTCAAGATTAATTTTGACAAACAGTTACAACTCATGTGTGAAAATGTGTTGGCCTATAAGCAGGCTTCTGAATTAAGCGAAAGTTCCAAGACACATCAATACACCATACATCACTAACCCCGTGGGTGGGTTGTTGGAGCCACTACTCGCTCCTCAAAGAAAATATTATAGACTCTCAAGCTATGTGGGAGGAGCCAAGGTGAAAAGTCCTTTGCAAGTACAAAGGAGGGGGTATTTATAGCCAATGGTGAAACTAGCCCTTGTGACTGTTTGAATTCCCTCATGACTGTTTGACTTTCATGAATTTGTAGATTACATGACTCTTCAGATTATAAGTGGGTCTCTTGGACTTCCAAGTTACATTACATTGATTCACAACAGTATGGCCTACAGTAGTGATGTGATCGAAATGAATCATGACACAGATCAACATGACAATGCTAGTATGTTCATGCTGGTGGTGGTGTGCATGTCGAGTTGTAGTTTTGTCGAGTGATGGATGTCCTCTTGGTGTATCACAGCTTCACCTCCACATGGAAATGATTGCAGAGTCCTCACTCATCACTAGGTTCGCTTGACGTTTCATGTGCACATTGCTCCTTTGCTTGTACTTTGGCTTGCTTGTCATGTTTGTCCATTCGTGAAAATATCTCCTCACATGTTTACTCATTCGTCCATCCACGAACACATCCTTTCATGTTTTTCCATTCGCCAACACATCTCCTTGCATGCATTATTTGTTTGTCTGTCCACGAACACGTCCTTTTGCATGTACTCTCCTTTTTCATCCCATTTATCATTGTGTCATGTTTATTCATGTACCTGTATTTGCAGTCACTCGTGCCGAGATGACATCAAATCCATAAATCGTTTAGTCTACCATGATGCATGGTTGTTCACTTTCACATGTAGGTGACTGGGAGAGAGGACAAGGTTGAAATGGGCGAGGCAAGTTTCAAGTTAGGATGCGAGCTCCGGGCATTGCTCATGAAAATTGCGTAGAGGTCACTGGGAGGCTAAGATGGATAATTCGGATCAACAGTGACTCTCCACTAGATTTGGCTTGGTTGTAGGAAAAATATGCACAATTTCTGGAGGGAAGCAGTTCGGACAGGAGAGGGAATTGGCAGACAAACTATACAATTCGTGGAGGGAGCTGGCTGCAGGCTTCAGATGGCTTGGTAGCAAAAACTATACAATTCATAGAGGGAGATGGTAGTGGGCTACAGGGTTACTGGAGAGAAAAATTGTGCAAATGCTAGGAGGCTAACTTGCTGAACACCTTTGCGTAGTTTTTGAGCTAAGCAGGATGTTGGGTTGTTGATGGGCTTGCTAAAAAATTTGTATAGTTTTCTAGGTGAGCACCTAGCCAGCTGTCTAGGTGACTGGATAGAAAAACTGTACAATTCTTGAGGGGAGATAGGGGTGGAAACTTAGTTTCTGTCTGGCCTATCTACAAAGTTTTCTTAGTCAGTGGAGTGGGCAAGGTCTTCAACTTTTGCGCAATTTTTTAGGGGAGTGAGTCTCAGGGTCATTGCCTGGTCAAACTCTTTGGTTAACTAGTAGGAGGGTTGGTTGATCAACTTGCGGGCAATGCAGGTTGAAATGGCTTTGTTGGACACTTTTGTATTGTTCTGGGTGATAGTCGGTTGAGTTGATTGCAAGGTGGAGGTTTGACTTTTAGTGGGTGATCCAGTCATCAGAACTTCAGCAAAATGACTAAGTGTGTGAGTGAGTGAATTTTTACATATGCGACCTTGTGAACACACACTCAACATAACTTGATGACAAGATGCCTCAAACCATCAAGACAAAATATGCTCAACATGACTAACCGAAAGTGTGAGCGATAGGCAAAATGCTTGTGATGGACTGTTGAATGACTGTGAAGAGACTTGCGTGAAAGTGAATAAAACTCCACATGTGAGTGCGACAAATGTTTACATAGCGAACACAACATGTACACACAAAGCGAAGACTTTATGCACGACCAAAACATGGTTGCAAGCATGACATTGTGACAAACATGAAAAAATATATTTTTTTAATGCTTAAGAAAAGAGGGTACAAAGACTCACAGGAACCCACAGGGTGAGCCCGAGTGATTGAAAACATCAATGAAAAACTCAAGGGAGGCTCCGAAATTAGATGCAAGCCAAAATTTTGGAGGGTTTTGCAGCTGCTACAACACGTCCTTATAGGAGGATTGACATAGGCTATTTGCTGGATGAATTTAAGAAAGCAAAGCCACCTACAATTGATGGAGATATGAAGAAATCATAGGAATTTCTTTAGGTTGCATGACTATTCAGAGAACATGAGAGCCAAAATAGCTACATTCAGTCTGAAAGGTAAAGCAGATATTTCGTGGGAACATGTGAATAATATCAAAGGTATTCATGAGGACTTTACTTGGAATGAATTCGAGAGACTATTCAAGAAGAAGTACGTATCGAAGAGATACTTTGATGATAGGGAAAAATAATTATATGAGTTAAAGATGGTACCGATGACAAATGAGGAGTACACTAGTAGGTTCTTGGAGCTGCTGAGGTATGTGCCTTACCTCAAGTAGGAGAAGGCCAAGATTCAGAGGTTCATTAGTGGATTATTGATTACATTCAGAGACATGATTGAGCTTGATGAGCCTAGATCATTGGAGGAGGCCATGCAAAAGCTAAAGCATTGCTAAACAAATATGGTTTATTAAGTAATTTCTCACAGTGAAATCAATTTTACTATGGTAAAATTGGCCCTACATGGTGTACTTCTATCCATCTATTAAATTATGGCTAGATGATCAATTTTTGGTGATAACAATATCGAAGGTAAATAGAACAGGGTGGCAGATTCTCTTAGTAGTTAGATACAGGTAAATCACATAGCAGCTATGAGCTCCTATGGGATAGACTTACAGTACAGGATCTTGCAGGTAGATCATCAGGATGTCAGGTATATGGAGATTGTGCATAGGTTGCACTAGAGTATAGACACAGGTACAGATAGTGGTATAAGTACATGTATAAGTACATGTACAGGTAAAGGTTCATGTGTTGGTGTACAGGATGTGGACTATCACCTCATGGTTGATGGATTGGTTAGATTTAGGGACAAGATACATGTGCTAGATAAAAATGAGTTGAAGAAGTTGATCTTGAGGGAGATTCATGCAAAACTATATTCAGGTCACCCAGGTTATTAGAAGACACTGAAAAAAGTGAACAAATTCTATTATTGGCCAATTTTGAAGAGAGACGTAGCTGAGTTTGTGGCTAGGTGCTTGGATTTCCACCAGGTGAAGGCAGAGTGTAAGCATCCAGGTGGATTGCTACAACTAATTATGATTATAGAGTGGAAATGAGAGGTCATTTCCATGGAATTTATAACATTTTTGCTGAGGACAGTGAGAAAACATGATTCCATCATGGTAGTGGTGGACAGGTTGACAAAAGTAGCAAACTTCACTCCAGTGAAGTCTACATTCTCAGAAAGTGATGTAACATAGGTCTTCATCAGGGATGTGGTCATATTGCATGGATTTGCAAGGAAGATTGTGTCAAACAGGGATGTGAAGTTCACTTCCAAGTTTTGGAAGGAGTTACTTGTAGGTTTGGGCACAGAGTTGACCTTGAGTATAGCTTATCATCTGCAGATATATGGGTAGATAGAGAGGATCAATAGGATATTGGAGGATAAGTTGAGGATGTATGTGATGCATCAATAATGGAAGTGGGAAGAGTACCTTTCACTAGTAGAGCTCACTTACAACAGAGAGTACCAGGCGTCACTAAGGATGAGTCTATTTGAGGCATTGTAAGGGCGAAGTTTTAATACTCCCATCAGTTGGAGTGATCCAGTTAACATGGTGTTGATTGGACATGGCATGTTGGAAGACATGGAGTGGGAAATGCAAGTAATCAAGAAGAATTTGAAAGAAACACATGATAGGCATAAGAGATATGTAGATCGAAATAGGTTGTTCAAGGAGTTCGAGGTTGGGGAACGTGTGTAATTGCACATCAAACCAAAGAAGAACTCCTTGTGGATTGGATCATGTGCCAAGAAGGCACCTCAATGTTTTGGACCTTTCAGGATTATTGAGAGGATTGGATCAACAACCTATGGACTTGTGCTGCCTCCAATAGTGAAATTCCATGATGTTTTTCATGTGTCATTGATTAAGAATTGTGTTAAAGATGTTGATCATGTGATTGATTGGTCTTTATTGCAAGTGGAACCAAAAGGAAAATCCTATCTGGAACCACATGTATTTTGCAGAGAAAGATGCTCATGCTCCAAATCTAGCAATCAAGGAGGTTAAAGTGAAATGGCAGCACTTTGGGCCTGATCTTCGGGAGATTATGGATTAGATGTGAGCTATGTATCCTTCCTTATTCGCTAGTTGAGTGTATGTTTTGGTATGTAACAACCCTAGTGAAAATTCCATGTAATAAAGTTAAGAACAATAACCATGGATGAATGGGACACTTATTCAAAGTTGAATGTTGGGAAAGACATTGTAGGGGGTGTTCATTTGATTGTTTATGGCTAAGGAAATTTGAAAAGGTAATGGCTAAGACATTAAGAGCATTTTGGCACATTTATTTATGAAAATAATGGAAATTAGGAGAAAACAGATGTGAAAGGTCATAGGTTGCATGTGAGAAGGAAAATGAAGAAAAATAATGGAAAATGAAGAAAATAGAGGCCTCATCTATAAAAAATATTATGAGTATCAGTTGGTAACCTTTTTTTAGTTCAGTGTTGGAGCTCTCTCTCATTATTCTCTCTCTCTCATACTCTTGGATACTTAGAGTTTTATTGGATCACTCTTGGAGGGTGTGGATACTTGGATTCTTGGAGCAAGAAGGCAAAAGAATAGTAGGAAAGCACAAGAAGGCATCGACATCAACACCTACATTATGTTTTCTTGCAGGTA
Source organism: Pinus taeda (assembly GCA_000404065.3). NCBI lineage: Eukaryota > Viridiplantae > Streptophyta > Pinopsida > Pinales > Pinaceae > Pinus > Pinus taeda. The sequence goes on along the minus strand of APFE031232050.1, from coordinate 20,205 downwards.
CTAAGTTGCATGTATGGTTTATTCACTAGTTTTGGCATGCATGGCACATGCATGTGGTTTATTGGTTGTGATCTATCATTGGCATGGATGTTTGCCTGGATAACCACTAGATTGCCTAGCCTTGCCATTTCCTGGATAGCTATGGTGATTGTGGGTTTAATTTCATTGTTTTTTTTTGGTTGGTTCTCATGTTTCCTTAGCTTGGGTTGAGTTATAGTTCTTGGTAGCCATGGTTGGACAAAATCTCTAGAAGCCCTATAACATCTTGGGCTGGGTTATCAGTCCTAGAAGCCCTAGTTAGACAAACGCTCTGTAAGCCCTTTGTGGGTTGAGTTACTAGTCCTAAAAACCTTAGTTGAAAAAATGCTTTGGAAGCTCGACGACAGTTGTGGGTTGAGTTACTGGTCCTCGAAGCCTTGGTTGGAATAAACTCTTTGGAAGCCCAGAAGGATTCAATGGATACCAATTTGATGATGGTTCTGTGATATCGAACCATGAGGTGGAATCACTGTTTGAGGGGTTAAGGTGGATGGCCTTTGGAAGCCTGAATTAGTTTTGATTGATGTGTTCTATAAGATCCCACATTCATGCTTGGAATATAGCATGGGGGTGAATGGATGAAGAGAGACTTGGGTTAACCATTCTACAGTCGAGTGGAATGTGGTAGTACCATATACGGTTTTTTAATTGCATTCATGAATGAGAAATGCATTCCAATGATTCTCATGTGTAAAGGTACTAATGCAATTATGGATTTTGATGGCTGATATGTTTAAGGTATTTTTTTCCTATTATTATAGTTATATGCACATTGTATGGTTCTCTGCATATTTTGACTCGTATATTAATGGATAATGTGTCTATGTCCTAATAGATCAATATGGAGAAAATGACAAGGAAACAATGGTTAAGATTGATTTTGAGATAAGTATGAGGTCCCTACTCTTAATTTTGTTGTTTACACCTCTAGGATTACATGTCAATGATATGTTTGACGAAATCCCTGTCATAACTAGTAGGGATCTAGTTAAGTTCTTGAACTAGTGTTTTCTTTAGTATCTTTATTTCCATGTTACATTATTGATCTGAAGAGATGGATCAGTTTTGGGCAGTGTCCCGGGCTCTGAGCCTGAAAAGGTGGCTTAATTCTTGGGGTTGCTAGCACAACACTAAAAATTTTGTTCCACAATCATTGGTAGTCAAGCCTGTGAGATAGACTTTAGGTTTATGGTCACTCCCTTTCCCATAACATGAGAGTGACTATGGCCCAAGAAACCTAGAAAAATAGTGGGACCTAGGGACAGGCTGTCTGAGTGGTTGACATGTCTCTTGAAGGTTTTGTTGATGAGGCTGGATGGATGTGTGTGATGTTCCATTGATTCCATTTCCTTAAAGTCACCAAGGAGGTTGAATCTTATCATAATGGCCTCTCGTCTCATGTTTACCCCATCTGGCTGGTTGCTTGGGTAGATATGGGAGGAGGGTGTTATAGAGTGGTATGAGAGCATGGTTCAACTCTTGGACTAAATGGGTTGAGTGTGTTGGTCATACATGTGTGGCAGTTGCATGTGTGTCTCTTACACTTATGTACTTTTTGTAATTGCTTGATGTTGGATTAGGGTTGTAGTATGGTTATTATGATAATTTGTTGTTGATTTCATGAAATGTATTTGACATGAGTATGTGACTGACTGTATATGGTTATATGTCACTTACATCTTGATGTTATGGTACTTACTTACATCCTTGTATGTTAGGTTACATTCGTGAATATTTGGATTACATGCATTAGTCTTGTAGGTTGATTACAAGATTTTATCACTTATGTGTGACTATAGGTGTTTATGCATAGGTGTAGTTGATTTGACATTGCTTATGAATGCTGCTGGTTGCATGTGGCACTATGTACAATGGAGTAATGATTGTTGTCATGCAAGAGGTCATAACATGCATTGTTGATATGGCCTTGAATTGATGACTGGACCCTAGTTAGGGTAATGTTTATGAGTTGATACATCTACTTGTGTATGTCTATATGATGTTATGATTACGTTATACATGTATGATGCTAATTTGGTGATTTTGAAAATAACGTATCCTCCTCGAGTTATGCTACAATAGGTTGATTTATTGTGATTGGTTTATCTAACATATTATGCCTTGCAGGAAGACATATCAAATGGATAGCAAGATGGTTTACTACAGAGACTCTCCCTATGAATTCGAAGAGTAGTATGGTGTTGGGAACTCTTCTGACTGGGTAGTGACACTGAGAAGTTTAAAGGAAGAGATAAAGAGTTGTAAGGCGAAAAATGACAGAATCATGCAGTCACAGGAAAAGTTAGCAGAGGTAAATTTAGTCATACTTTAGATATTGTCAAAGTTGCAGCGACAAGGACCACTTCAGATCAATCATGAGCAGGAGGAAAAAAGTAATGGGGCATATGGCAGTAGGTCTCATAGTAGACTCAGGTCAGATATATCTGACATGTTCCGAGATGGCAGATTGTTAGACACTCTAGAGAGGAGAAGGGATAGACACATTTACAATTATAGTTCTGATTCAGATAGGCACCTTGATCGTTATTGGTATCATCCTTATAGGAGGAATGATAGGGGATACTTGCCAGATGAGTTCAAGAAAGTGAAGCCACCTACTTTTGATGGAGACATGAAGAAACCAGAGGATGCAAAGGCATGGTTTCTTGGCATGAGGAATTTCTTCAGCTTGCATGATTATTCAGAGAATATTAAAGCTAGAGTAGCTACCTTTAGTCTCAAAGGTAAAGTAGAAATTTGGTGGGAAGATGTGAAAACTTTCAGGTGCATTCATGAGGAAGATTTGTCTTGTAGTGAGTTTGAGTGGCTATTCAAGAAGAAGTACTCGTCAGAAATGTACTTTGATGATAGAGAAAAATAATTTTATGAACTAAATATAGGTTCTATGAAAGATGATGAGTACACTACTAGGTTCTTGGAGTTACTGAGGTATGTGCCTTACCTCGCAAAGGAGAAGTCCATGATTCAAAGGTGCATTAATGGGATACCAGTTGCATTCAAGGACATGATTGAGTTTGATGAGTCTAGATCATTGGAGGAGGCCATTCAAAAACTAAAGCTTTTCTATGAACAATCAAAGTGCAGAACTGAGACTAAGAGAAATTGGAGAGGTAATGCAAGGAACAAAGGAAAATGGGATAAAAAGAAAGCAAGGATAGAGGAGACAGATAACAAGGAGAATGTTGCACCAGCTAAGAAGTTAAATGCATCGAATAGAGGATAGGGACATCAATATGAAGAAAAGAACAAGGACGGAGGTTAGAATACTATATAGTATTGGACTTGAGTTAAAGATCATCGTAGGAGAGATTGTCACAGAATAGGGGTGGTAGACCTTAGATATATAGTGCACAGGGGTCGCAGACTGTTGGAGATGTAGGCCAGAGTATTCGTCGTATCTATGCAACCATGGACAATAGGCAAGCAGAACATTAGGCATCTATCATTAAGATGGACAGTAAGCTTTGTGATCAATTTATTTCTATTTTGATTGATCCTGGATCTAATTATAGCTATGTTAGTCCTGACTTGGTGGATAAGTGTGGTTTGAGTAAGGAATTTCATGCAAAGTCTTGGTTAGTGTAGTTGGCTACAGGTACAAAGAAGCGAGTTCATCATTAGGTAAGAGCTTGCACATTTGACTTAAATGGTATGCCTACCACAACACATTTGAATGTTTTACTGCTGACTTCATACAATATGTTGTTGGGCATGGATTGGTTGTATCTTCATAGAACCAAGGTTGAGTGTTATGACAAAGCTATTGAGTGTATTGATGACAATGGGGAACCAATAGTCTTGCAAGGTAAGAAGGCCACATCAGTTAGAATGGTGACAGCTATTCAAGCAAAGCGCAGTTGCCGGAAAGGGTGCAAGCTATTTATAGTATACATTTCTAGTGATAGGGCTAAGGAAGTTGAGGATGAAGATGTGTTGAAAAAGTATCCAATGTTGTAGCAGTTTCGAGAAGTGTTCCTTGAGGAAATTACAGAGTTTCCAGTTCACAGAGAGGTATAATTTTCAATTGAGTTAGTGCTAGAGGAAGCTCGAGCATCGAAAGAACCTTACATGATGAGCACACCCGAGTTGGTTGAGTTGAAAGTGTAGTTAAAGGAAATGTTGGACAAGGGATACATTAGGCCAAGTGTATTACCTTAGGGTGCACCAGTATTATTTGTAAGAAAGAAGGATGATACTCTCACATTATGCATTCACTACAGGCAGCTGAATAAAGTGACTATCAAGAATAGGTACCCTTTGTCAAGGATTGATGACTTGTTTGATCAGTTAAAGGGAGCAAAAATGTTCTGGAAGATTGACTTGAGATCCGTATACCATCAGGTACGCATCAAAGAGGAGGACATTTACAAGACTACGTTCAAGACTAGGTATGGGCATTACGAGTTTGTTGTTGTTCCATTTGGCTTAACTAATGCTCCAACTATGTTCATGTGTTTTATGAATAGTGTGTTGCGTCCATATTTGGATAAGTTTTTTATTCTGTTAAATGATGATATACTGGTATATTCTAAAAATGAGGAAGAGAATGCAGATCATTTAGAAACAATGTTGAAATTTGTTGAAAGAACATCCATTGTATGCTAAGCTCAGCAAATGTAGTTTCTTTTAGATGGAGGTACATTACTTGGGGCATGTTGTCTCCAAGGAAGGCATTATAGTAGATCCAAAAAAAAATAAGAGCCATGATGGAATGGGTAGCTCCTAATAATGTGGATGAGGTGATATCCTTCATGGGTTTGGCAAGTTACTACAGGAGGTTCATCATGAACTTCTCATAGATTTCTTATCCTATCACATTTTTGCAAAGAAAAGGTAAGAAGTTTGAATGGACAGAGGAATGTGAGGCTAGTTTCGAGTAGCTCAAGCAGTTGTTGACAAATGCCCCAGCATTGAAGATTTCTGATTTGGATAAAGAATTTGTGGTATGCACAAAGGTTTGAAAGAGAGGGCTTGGTGGAGTCCTTAGGCAGGATGGACATGTAGTATGCTATGAGTCACAAAAACTAAATGACCATGAGAAGAAATATCCTGTTGTAGCATTTTTTGGTAAGTTAGCATCAATTAGTCCAAAAAAATGAAAATATATTTCAAGAAAATGTTAAGTTAGGATATGGAAAAGAAGAATATTGAAACAAAAAATGTGAGGGATGTTATGATGAATAATTCCACATCAAATAAAATGTTAGAATAGATTCCCTAAAAAAGGAAGGAAAAAATAAAATGTTAGATTAGAAATGAAAGAAAAATAAATAAATTCTGAAAGTGTTGCACATCCAAATGCCACTACTCTTAGTCAATTCTATTTTTGCAAATAAAGTTGTGTGTAGATTGTTTAAATGCCACACTCTTTCATATAATCCAATTATATTGTTTAATCACGATAGGATTAGATTTAAATTGTTTGTTAGTAGGTAGTGAATAAAATTGGCCCAACAATGTAATCTGAGCCAATGGAAGCAATAAGGGGCAGAAATAGATTAATCATTAAAAGGAAAATGTTGAGTTGCTAGTCTAAATGCACTCAGGTGACTAGGATTGAAAAATGTTAGGAAAGTTAAGGGTGGGTAGACAAATGGAATGAAATTGCAACATGACAGGATTTTTATCCTAAGCTTAAAAAATTGGATATATGTGTATGTCATGAATGGTTTTAATAACCATAATTTTCTAAATTCCAATGTTATTTGCCAAATTTATCCATTAATTCCCAAGTGACCCCACCATCACTTTCCACCTCACTTTATTAAACTTCATTCATTTTCTTTCCATCCCTCGCATCTCCCTCCGATCTGACGACCCTTATTGCTCCTCAGCCCTCCCTTACCGTCTGAACGTTATCAGCGGGGGGTCTGAAGTCTACAATTTTGGAAACCACCCTTCAAAACTGCAAACCCCCACTCCTAGTTATTCGAGACTTAAAATCGCAAATCATTTACCACCCAGATTCACCCCCGATGTGGTTTTCATTTTATTCCATCGCCGTTGCTCCTACATCGTCGTCCACGATCACTCCCACATCATCTCCTCTGTCCCATCATCCTACGCATACAAATCTTCTGCCTGTCTTCCCGTTATCCATTTAATTCACCACCCCTCATACATGAATATTCCATTGATTTGTTTCTCAATCTTGTTCAATAATTAATGATAATTTAGCGTTGATTAACAACCCCGCTCCATTTTATGCCTTATAAGCCCTGTTATTTCATAAAAACCATTACGCAGTGCATTCCCATAACTCATTGCAGACTTTTTGCTTATAGTCCAAACGACAATTCACCATTCAAGCAAATTATTCTATCCTGTTCATAAGCAAGCCAACATCCAAGTTCACTCAATCTAGTTCAATTGTACTATTTTTCTATTACCACTGTGATCCAACCAAATTCTTCCCATTTCTATCACTTTCAACTTGCAATTCAATTAACAGAATGCCTCCTAAGGGGAAGGAAATTGTAGTAATCCCAAATCCTCTCATTCATCCACAAGTTGACTTCCATCATACTCCCCTGGTTGACAGAGACTATAAAATCCATGAGTCTTTGTCTGAATTTTATTTGTTTGAGATCTATTGCTGGATGGAGGACCAATTAGTTGATCAAACGGATGAAATAGGTCTTTGGGACTCCCACCTTCCTCATTACATCTCCCCTTAGATACACATAGCACCTAAATTTTTAGAAAATGTCATGCATCTTATGACCCCACTCAAAGAGCTATTATCTAACCAACAAGAGAAACCCTGTGATCCATCAATGCTCAGTCCATTGACTAGTATTGCAAGGCCCAAATATTGTGCCAACCCAACCTTTTTCTCATGAAATTCTAAGAGAAGCCTATCAAAAGCTAGATTTCACTAAAAGAGCTCAAACTATAGAACTTTTCCTAGCTGTAGGTAGCCCTTTGCCTAAAAGAAACCCTCCCTATGATTCATTTATATTCCCAGATAGAACCAAGCAAATTACCACAATTCTCTCTTATCTTCTTGGTTACTATTATGATCAACATGTAGATGAAGCCATCATTGATTGCTTGTCTATCTTTTTTGTTGGTTCCAAACCCACTGTTCGTTTTAACTTTAGCCAATTTCTAGCTAAGGCCATTCATGAACAATTTGTCCAGTTCAATATTGAAGAGGTATTAAAGTATGCTTCAGTACTTGTATATCTTTTTATCTCTTTCTAGGGACACAAGTTTCCATTCACTTTACAAAAGCTAGATGAAGAAGGCAACCAACAACCAATGATCTTTTGGACTTCTATGGGAATGAAAGAGAAAGAATATTTTCAAATAAATAGTTCATAGAATTTTTTTTTCATCCAACCATTAATCTTATGAGAAGCAATCCACAACCAAGAGTTAGTGATGAAATTGTAAAAGTTTTACAACTAGTTGATCAAGCCACAATACGAGATTGGTATCTTTACCAAAATTATATAGAGATCAATGTCTTTCACTATGAACATCCACCTTACAAGCTGCCTAAGTACTTCCCTATGAGAATTTTTGCATTGGAATACATTAGGAAGAGGCTTAGTGTAGATGAAGTAAATTTTGTGGCTGCAAAGAAGAAATCATAGTTTAAGCTAAAGGCTCAGGTTGGTCGATTCATTTGTAATAATAGAGCAACAGGACAAGAAGCAGACAGGTTATTGAAGGAGATGAAGTTTGGCCTCAGCTTCACTTGGTCTTATGATCCAATGGGAGTGATTTCTAGATTCAAAGTTGAGAATAAATTTACTCTAAATCATCACATAGCCAGGCCTGAAATTGAGCAATACAAAAATCAGTCAGAATGGAAATAGAACACCCTTCAAGAAGCTGAAGAACATGCAATTTCTACTTAAAATTTACAAACTCCACTTGCACAGGAAAATACAGTCAAATGAGGAAGGGAAGAATAGTCATCCCCTACAACTGAAGCATCAAGTCAAGGTTTTAGAATTGTACATAGAAAGAAGAGACCTAGGCTCTCTTTGAAGGTTAGTGCAACTAATGAGTCACAGAAAAAACATTTGATGAAATTGGAGAGACATTTCTTTCACACAGTCTGGTGGACAGTATGCTCAGTCTCTCACTCATTCCAACACATCCTAGGAACAATAGGTGATTCATACCAGTGAAGGAAGTCAGAAGGATAAAGAAGATGACATTTTTCATGTCTTTAGTGAAATTAAGAAGAATAATGAGGAGTTAAAATTGAATACTTACACTTAATTCTGGAAACATTATTCCAATTCTCAAGCCAAACTTCTTTTAGTTTTTTACTTTGAAAAGGGTAAGATGCAGATGGCTTTCATACAAGCTCATATTCCACAGCCCAGAACTGCTTCACATTACCAAAAGTAAACCTCTTTTGAATTTAATGTCAAAGATGTACATCCAATTGACCAAATTGAGATGCACAAACAAACTGGCCAAATGATTTCTTCTACTCTAACTAACACTGCCATGAGTTTGTCAAAGTTGCAGGTCACCTTGGCTAATACACAGTCACAACTCAAGAAGGAAAAATTTTCCTCATTGGCAAAGGACACCAAAATCAGATCTTTGGAAGATTTGGTGCTGAAGATGGGATGTGATCCGTCCAATATAAATGCTGCAGAAGAACTTGTTTGGAAGAAAAATGCTAAGGTTTTAGCATTAAGGAAGCAGCTAAAATTTCCAGCTTCATAGGACCCGATGACTAAAGAGATTGAAGAAACTAAGACTCAGAAATCTGACATGATGAAGCTCATGATGGAAAAAAAACTGCAAATAAAACAAATGGAGGAGAAAATGGAGAATCTTTTCAAAGAGAAAGAGGATGTTGTGAAAAAGGCCAATATTCCAATAAATGTAGTTCCTCTTGTAGCAGTCCCTATAACTACAGTTTCTACCTCAGGCACAATAGCAACCACAAGCACTATAGAATGAGATGAACAGCTTGTTGAAGCTGTTCAGAACCTGTATATTCAGACAAAAGATATCAAGAAGTTGCAAGATGAGCTGAAGGCACTACAACACATGAAAGAAGTTGCAAACAACTCACATGCAGTTGAGTTGCATAGTGTAAGAGGTCAAATTGAGATATTGTAGAAAGAAGTCAAAGACTCTTACCTTGGAAATACATTGGGTTTGGTAAAGGAGATTTTATGGGGAGAGATTACTGAATCAATGAAAGATATCTGGCCTTATATTAGAATAATCTTTGATAAAAAAGAATTGTTGGAAAAATATCAAGAAGCTATTGAAACTATCTCAAAGGAACTTGATGACATGCCATAAATAGCCACTGAAATAATCAAAATTCTCAATTCTAAAGACAACTATGAGCTTGAATAATTAGGTATTGATGACAGGACAACTGCCATACTGGAAGTGAAGAAGATTATTACAAATAAAAATCTCACTCTTCAGTTGGAGGAAAAGTGAAACAGTGTTAATGTCCTAGTTCAACGTTTTTTCAATGGGTTGGAACCCTTGACCAACAAGGGTTTGCCCTCTATATTTGTGATAAATGACAAGCTAATTCCTATAGAAGACTATGTCCGCAAGCTTACAAAGGTCAAGGCTAGTGTAGCTACAATTTCAAACATAAATGGTACAACAACACCAAGGCTTGTGATGAATGCACTTAGAGATACCTTTTTCATCCTAAATGAAATAAGACACATATTTTTAGTAAAACCTACTTTTGATAAATATACAAAAATGGATGAGGTTTATTGAAGGGTAACTAAGTTATCTATACCAGATAAGAAATGTTGGGAACAATTAACTGATTTACTTGACTGAAAGGAGGATCAACAACATTCAACATTTTTAGGAACAATCATCAACAACTCAGCATCATTCATAATTTTCAAGAACAATCATCAACAGCTCAATAGCATTCAGAATTTTGTGGAACAGTCATCAACATTTCAACATCAAAATAGTGACAGATCGACTATTAGTTCATTTTCCTAATTTTGTATTAATCTATTTTTGTAAATTTGTTAAGATATTTTCTTAGCTCTAAACTTGTATAAACAACTCTCTTTCACGAGTTATTAAGGGTTGCACCCTTGAAGAAACATTTGTCAGCACTAAATGTACTCAATTTTTTCTGAATCATTAATAACAAAGCAAAGGATTCTGAATTTTGATTCATACAATTTCATATTCCTTGGAAGTTTTTCCAGTTTTCATTCACTGTTTTTTCTTCATATTCTTAAGTTTTACAAAGATAACCATGTAGGAGTAGTTGTGTCTCAATTTCTCCTATAATCTTTTTGAAGTGATCATCTTTAAAGAGAATGAATTACAAGAAACTATTTGTTTAAGTAATTCCATCTAAATCATAAAATCATTAGTATCTGTGTAATCTTGGCCATATTTTGTTAAACTTTTTGAACATTGTTTGAAGGTTTTCTTACTTATGGTTATTTGATTTTCTATTTGAAAATTGTAATAGTCATGTCATATTTCTATTTCTACTCGTCACCAGATAAGCTAAATCACTATGTGGATTTTAATAGCAACCTTTTTTTTTAAATATTAGTATTATTCAAAAAGGTTAGGCATCACTGTTTTAAATTTGTTTCATACATAGGTCCTCCAAAATTAAAACCAAAACCCCTAAAACAAACATCTTAGATGCCATGGAATGATAGCTGACCATTATCATCTTAGAGATACAACATCAATCTGGTGTCATTGTCGGGGACTCCAATTTGATTAGTTTTCTTGAGTCAATGATATAAATCCTATTCCTTTAAAGGTGACTAAAGGTCTAGATAGGTCAAAATCCTTCCCCTGGCGACTCCACTGTGCCAAACTGGCACCTTTTAAGCACACTATATCCCATTCTGAATTTGACACAGTTAGTCCTCTGTCAGATCTAGAAAGACTTGTGAGAAAGGCCAATTCTAGAAGGAGACATCAACCATCTTCATCTACTTCAGACTTGCAGTCAGAAGATATATTACAATTTGATCCCTATAGTAACATTCCATCCAATCTAGATTGGACTAACTTATCACCTAGGGTTGTTGAATTCTTAAATAGGGGAGTTGATTTCAAGTCAGCTTTCCTCATTCATTAACTTGAATCCCATCCAGAACCCCCATTTCCACCAGGATCACCTAAATCTGAGTTTGACCTGGGTGTTCATTTACCTTAATACAAACCTACAGACTTCATATCCTCCACTCTTATTCATTCCCTTCCACTTTTGAACAACATGAATCTTCTACTTCTAAACAACCTGAAGGAACCTTCTCTATATATTCAAATCCACTGTTTGAAAAAAAAGAGAATATTCATTCTCGGGTCCACAAGTTGGTTATTAAGACTCCTTTAAAATCTTTCAGGACGTCTCCTCCTTCTTTATCCCCTCCTTCTTCACCCCCACATAGTCATACACCCTCTCTATCACCATGTTCTTCTTCTTCTTCTTCATATATACAAACACCTCATACACCACCTTCCACTATGGCATTCCAACCCATTGTATAGGAAAGATATGCAGCTTTAGTTTTACCTCCAATCCTTGATGCTTTCCCTCTTGGATATTTAAAACACCTTCCTAGGTATAATAGAGAAACTGGTCCCTCACCTGAGGACCATCTTCAATCATTTCTAGACTTTGCAGATAACATGAACATAGAACAAGAAAATGTTTACACGAGGTTATTTGTTCAATCTCTTGAGGGAAATGTGAGAACTTGGTTTAGGTAGTTACCTACAAATTCCATTAGAAATTGGGAAGAGCTAACAAATATATTCAAAAATCAATGGGGAGTGAAGAAATATGCTCTTTAATTTTTGAATGAATTTGAAGAACTTAAAAGAGACTTTGATGAACCTATCTCTGATTTTATCAAAAGGTTTAACAAACTTTATCATAAGATGCCCCCTTATTGCAAACCCCTTGTAGCAGCAGCCAAATCTAGGTTTTCAAAAGATTTTGAAGGTGATTTGCTATAATGTTAAGAGAAAGAACTTCAAGGACTCTTGAATACATGCAAAATAATGCTATAGAGGTGGAAGAAAATAGGGCTACCTCAACCACTTTAAAAGCTAAACAAGAAAAGGTCCAAAGAAAACTTAAATCTAGTCAAGAGGCCTCTACTTCTTCAAAGAATAAAACTAAAGATTCTAAAATAGATGAGATCACTTCACTTCTTAGAAATCTATCCAATAGACTTTCCAAGATTGAGACTCAACCTAGAACAGTTCAAAAAACAGTCACTCGACCCCAAAATCAAAATCAAGGTTAATAAGAAATCCACAATTACAAATTCTTCAAAGGCCTAGTAATGATCAACAGGTTCCAACTCTTTTATTGATAGATGATCAATAGCCTGATGACAATACTATTACTATCACTGAAGACATTAACAATATGGATACATCTTCTGGTTAGACCGTTATTATTCCTCTCTCACAACAAAAGCAGGTTTAAGAAGATCAAGACTCCTCACAAGTTTCTAAATACCATGCCTTCTCTGAATTCCGAATTGTAGAGTTGAACAAAAGATATGATCTTAGACCTATACATGGCCCTGGAAGACCTCCTAAGGAACCTCCAAAAATTAAACCTCGTGCCAAAGCTATTGAAACTCAAACAACTATTATTCGACCATTAAATCAATCAACTAATACAGCTCAAATTGAAAAAATTGTCTTAACTACATTTAATGTTGAAAAGGAGTTAGAAAGAGTTAAAATCCCTATACCACTTTCAGAACTTTCCAAAAACCCTGGATATAAAAATCAAGTCTCCAAATGGATAAAAGACACCTCCGTTGATGCTAAAAGTGATGTTATTAGTCTTCAATATGAAAAACAAATAGTTGTCTTTGGTCCTAGCTCAGATATGATAGATGAAATAGTACCCCCTTTCTATGTGAATCTAAAGACAAATGATTCAATGCTATACAACTGTATGCCTGATTCTAGAGCATCACATAATCTCATGCCAAAAACTATCATGGATCATTTAAATCTTGACATAACAAGATCCTATCATGATTTATACACCTTGGATTCCAAAAGGGTGCATTGTCTAGGACTGGTTAAGGATTTAGTAGTCACTCTTGCCCAAATCTCAGTAAAAAGTGTAGTGTTAGATATAATTGTCATAGATATCCCTCCCAAAGTTGGAATGCTCCTTTCAAGGTCTTGTTGTGCCAAATTAGGGGGAACTCTTCAGATGGACGTCTTATGCCACTAGTCCAGTTTATGGGGGAGAAAAACTTACGTTGTATAGAGAGATAAGATTTGTACACACTGTATTCAAAATAGATCAACCAAGGAACCATCCCATTTATGAAATTGATCAATATTTTGGATGTTTTCAACTCTCTTCAAACCAAATACATGAATCCCAAGTAAAAATTGAAGATGTAATTGAAAGCCCTATACCAAAAAAAACTGATGTATGGAAGCTATTCTTTGATGGTTCTTTTACAAAGGATGGAGCAGGGGATGGGGTAGTATTAATCTCACCAGAAAAATAAAACTTTACAAAATCATGTAAACTTGATTTTGAAGTTACAAATAATGTAGCAGAATACGAGGATTTCCTTCTAGAACTGCAACTAGCCAAAAGTTTAAAGGTACAAAATATGAGTGTTTTCACTGACTCAAAGCTCATTGTTAAACAAGTTAGAAATATTTGTCAAACAAAATATCCTAGGCTTAGATCTTATCAAAATGAGCTTTGGGACTCAGTTGAAAATTTCCTTAGTGCTTTTAATTTGACTTATATCCCAAGAGATGAGAATATTCATGCAGATTTTCTAACTGTCTCTGCTAGTTCATTTAAAATTTCTGATCAAACTAATGTGATCTATCAAATACAAGTCAAATATAGGCCATCCTTCCCAGATAATCTAAAATAATAGTAGATATTTGAAGATGATGAACAGCTAAAATCTTTTCTGCAGGTTGTAGATGAATTTGTTGGAAATAATACTGAGAGGGGGGGGGGGTGAATCAATATTAGCAAGTCAATACTTTTTCATTTCCATAATCAGATTTATATATGCTACTTCAGTTAGTGGAACATGCGTGTGTACGCAACTGTGATTAAAGAAATTAGCATATATACTGCAAACTTAAGTTTCAGTTAATTCATCATATGTTGATCTTTAATCAGTGCATTAGAACCATATAAACAATAACCAGGTGCAGTAAAACAGAATAGACAATCACACACATGAACAAAAGATATAAGGTGGAAACCCAATGTGGGTGAAAACCACCTGCTGCAATTATCTCTATCTTCTTTTTAATAATAAGAAACTTCTTTTTAGAATTTTTGTACTAGTGCAGACTTATACCAGTATGCAGGCTTCTACCTGCAGAAGGCTACAACCTTCTCTCATTCTCCAGCTTCTCCAGGAAGGAAGCTACAACCCCCTTAGCTCTTATACTAGTTGATATGTTTACTAGTACGTAGGTGCTGGCCTACAAAAAAGGCTAAAACCTTCAATTTTCTTCCAGGGACCACGTTTCAGAAATTTTCAAACTGGATCCATCAATAACAGCATTCAATCATCAAATATATCTTCATCAACCAATATCCTTTTCTCAACTGAACCAATCAACCACTTTGACAACCCTTCAATCTGATCTTTTAGAATGTTGTAACCAGAACCCAAGGCAGAACCCAGAACACTACAACAGCAAACAAAAGCAGCTAAAACATATTTTACAAGGTATATGCTACTTCCCTATGTCGAAACTATGTGCATATGATCCTTTCTTAAGATGAACCTGCGTACAGTTTTGCAAATCAAACTTAAGATGTATACGCTATTTTGATATGCAGAACCAGCGTGTAGACGCGCCTTTTCTAAAGTGAACCTATATACATATCTATAAATGATGATTTAAACATTACAACAATTCTAGACTTCAGTTATACCCAGATCATCATATTTACATACTACAACATGTGCCAATTATTCAGATAAATGATCAAACCATATAAAGATACTTCACTTCAAGCCTTAAGGTCTTGACCCATCATTAGATCTTATCCTTCAACAAGCGCTAAGGTTCATCCTTGATTCAGATCCAGCTATGCACCATAACCCAATAACCTGTACACTAGATCTTGCTCATCATCAGATATTCAATACTTTAGTGTCTTGGCCTAATCATCTTCTCCTCCTTATATAGTGTTACGCCTTTCTCAATACCATGGTCCAAAACCACTTAGGACCAATACCAGGGATCAATACTTTGGACTAGATACTTTGGACCAATACCATGGATCAAAATACCATGGACCAAATACCATGGAGCAAAACTTAGATTTCCAACATGTATGCGTCTTTCCTTCTGTGAAATTGCATGTGTACGTTATACGCATCTTTTGGTTTGTTAACCCTTGTGTATACGCTACTTTGTCAAGGTGAACCTGCGTATACTTCTCTTTCATCATTCTGTGAAGTCTGATCTGTAACTCTGAGTTGTTAACCTGTTGAATTGTGATTTGTCATCTGAGTGAGTTGCCATCAAGGACAACACCTGTGTCAAATCTGAGTCATAATGCCAAAATCTCCCCCTTTGGACTTGATGGCAACCCCAAATCACTCTCCCCCTTTGTCATCAAGGGCAAAGGGTCATGCTCCCCCTGAGTACATGCTGAATTCTTTGATATGCTTAAGTGTGCTGATTGAGCTTCATGAACGAATCCATGCTCCCTGTGAATATAGGAAAGGTCTGAAAAAAGATAACATGACTCTATACACACATCACCAATGACCTTCCTATCACCAAAGACTCATACATACATCCATCTCCCAACCAAGTGGGGATATACCAAGTTTGACTCATCCACCCAACCAAGTGGGGATTTACTAATTGTTTATACAAGTCACAACAAGAAAACATTACATCATCCATCCCATGCATAGTGGGGTAACAACTTAGGTCATTTCATGACCTTTACATGAAAAGATATACATGACATATATGTAACAGAGACAAAATATCTTTAAGCAGGACCATGATAGTCATCAGCAACATCTGTCAACCAGCAACCATGTTCTCCCCCTGAACCTGTTCCACATGAAAAAACCACTGAGTGAATCAGTACCAAGATCTTCTAAGATAATGCCAACAATGCATTACTAGAAGCATATGATCCCCCTGAACTGAACCATATCAGACCCCTTTCTTCCAGAGTTCGGCCCACTGCTTTTCTTCAAAACCAACATATACGCGACTGTATCCATAGAAACTAGCATATGTATGCAATTACGCTTCGTGAAACTTGCGTCTAACCTCCTTTCTCTAACAAAAATAGGATTTAACAGCAGGATGATGCATCAACTACTCCCAAATTCTGTCTGATATATTCAAATGTCTCTCTGGGCAGTGTTTTGGTGAATATATCAGCAACCTATTCTTTGGAGGGAAGATACTCCAATTTGACCTTTTGTTCAAGCACTTGTTCACGTAGAAAATGATATTTGATGGGTATGTGATTGGTCTTGGAATGCATGACTAGATTCTTTGAAATACTGATGGCACTTGTATTATCACAAAGAATGGAGATGGGTGGAGTACATGTGATCTGAATGTCTTGCAATGTTTGTGTCATCCAAAGGAGTTGTGTGCAGCAAGATGCAATAGCCACATATTCTGCTTCAGTTGTAGATAATGCAATTGAGCTTTGTTTTTTGCTGAACCAAGACACTAATCTGGAACCCATATAGAATGCACCACCACTAATGCTTTTTCTGTCATCAATGCTTCCTGCCCAATCTGCATCTGTATATGCATGAAGTGTAAGATCTGTATCTCTAGGATACCATAAACCAAAATTTTGTGTTCCTTGAAGATATTTGAATATCCTTTTGATTGCCCGAAGGTGTGATTCCTTTGGATTTGCTTGGAATCTTCAAACTATTCCCACTGCATGCATGATGTCTGGTCGGGTACCTGTTAGATAAAGCAAGCTGCCAATCATGGATCTATAAGTTGGTTGATGCACTGATGTTGATTCATCATTTGAGCTGAGACCGCATCCTGTTACCATTGGAGTACACACTGGTTTATAATCTTCCATGCCGTACTTTTTCAGGATCTGTTTGAGATATTTGGTTTGTGACAGAAAAATACCATTTTGTTTTGTTGAACTTGTAGACCAAATATGTAAGCTCACCAAGCAGGGACATTTCAAATTCTTGCTGCATTACCAAAGCTAAATTTTGACTCATGGCTTCTTCATTGCTACCAAAAATGATATCATCAACATACACAACAAGTATTAACAATTTATTATTGTCAATCTTTGTGTATAAATTG
>APFE031232046.1:5433-27810 GCA_000404065.3 Pinus taeda | reverse complement strand
AAGCAACAAATCGAGACAATGCGCTGCACATGGAGTCCAGAACAATGTGGGATGCCTCGCCATAAGCATTCTGCCGGCAGACACATAACTAGCTGCATTGTCTGTTATGACTTGCACCACATTCTGCACACCAATCTCCTGAATGAACCCATCTAACAACTCACATATCGTTGTTGCATCTTTGATATGTTCTGATGCATCCAACGATTTAATAAACATGGTACCTTTGGGACAATGTACCAAGAAATTTAGAAGGGTCCTACCCTTCCTATCTGTCCAACCATCGGACATCACTGTGCATCCAGTGGCTTCCCATGTCTTTTTCAACTCCGCCAATCTAGAGTTGATGTCCTGTTTTTCTGCTTGAAGAATTGGCCCCCGCAACTCCTCATATGTGGAACTTTTGTACCCTGGGCCCACAACAGCAATAGCATCACACATTGGCTGCCAATATGGATTGGTTTTTGTGATGGTGAGAGGTAAGTCGCTCCAAAAAATAACCCTCCCCATGAGTCTATCTGCTTCTTGCTTCTCCTTCTTTTTATAAAGCGATTTTATGCCAGGTTGTGCTCCAGGTCCTGTTCGTGGAACAAAAAATGATGACCTTGCACTTACACTAGGAGTACCATGTGATGGTGTGCTAGTTGTGGAGCCCCTCCCACTAGGCCCAAATCCAGTATCCTCAACACCAAAATCAGGAGAAGGTATCCCGAAAGATCTACCTGCACGTTCAGCTTTGTTTCTTTCCGCCTCTTCCTTCTTTCTGTCCTTGTCTTCAATTGCCTCAAGAGCTTTTCGTACAAGCTCCGGACTAGAAACTGTACAAAGCCCAACATCATGTCCAGGCAGTTTAGCGAGATGGTATTTCAATCGCGTAACCCCGTCTTTCATCGTAGCCCCACACAATTTGCATGATAGATTTGCCCGACTCACACCATCAGGGGTCCCATACTCCCAAAATGGGTCCAAGGCTTTCGGCATATTTGTAATTGTAGTGGGCTAACTCAAAAGGAAACCTATAGCACCAAAAAAAAATTGGAATTAGTAACTTAATAAATAATAAATTAATAATTAACTGTAATGTTAAGCAATGTGAAAAATATCAAATTTGACGGAAGTTTTTTTGAAATTCCAAGCCTGAACGCGAGATGTAAGTTTGTAACTTCTCAAGCATACAAATTTGAAACAAGGAATGCAGACTAAACAGTTTTAATTTAATTTATTTTATTCGTTGCCACCTTTCTTTTAATTTGTTTTCATGGTTGCAAATTCATGGAACTTTGGTGTACAGTTTGAAACTTTGATCTATGACCCATTTGCAAATCGGGTTTATGACTATATTGGTGGAATGAAAGACTTAAAAATGGCTGAGGTGAGCAGGCATTGCTATTCATTCCATAGTTGATGCTGTTTATTCCCCCTCTGTAATGCATGGCAGAGTTTTATTTGTTAAAGACCAGGCAGGTTAAAGAACAAATAACTTCTCCCATATTTATGCTTTTATTTGTTACCATCCAATACCCTGTGACTGTGGTTACTGATCTTGACTCAAAGGCATATCAGCAGAACTGTTATGTTGGTGACACATATACCTTGAGTGGCTTTTTTTGGTGTGTTCACGTAAATCAGACTTCTGTGAGATGGAATCCGTTTTCGAATGCTGATTGTGTTATGTATAATATTACTTGGTTGCAATGTTTTGTTGGCTATTTGTGGCATAAAGACTGCTGTACAGCACAATGAGAAATCACCCATGCCAACTGTGACTGTGACATGACCAATCTTGCTAGATCTGCTGGTATATGTGCATCATAAGCATGGAAGGTATACTTGCACTGCCCAAGCATTGAGATCAGCTATCAGCAAGCATAGAATGCACTATGCAGAGCCAGTAAAGACTCGTTTGACCTCACTGATGTGTGATCATTAAGTATTACACTTGTCTTAAGGGGTCATTTTAATTTTTATCTGTTATCATATCATTTTAGTTCTGTCCTTCCACCGACTTGCAATCTATTTTGCATCGCATCCCCATAAACATTCTAACGTTTTCGTCCAAATCGCGTTCCTGTTTTTAATAATTTCTCCTTTGGAATTTGACTACGCACTGTTTGTAACTAATTTGGTGGGCACACGGTCACACCCATTATCGCAGAGAAATATGAACCCATGCCAATGCCTCACAACAACTCGATCGTTTTAAGTTATTACTTAATGAGTTTGTTATCAAATTGTTGATGAAAAACAGTGAACACCATACTCTTAAAACTCACCTGTTAAGTCGACGGGCCGTGGCACTGGCGTGGGATATCCGATAAAGTTTAAACCCTCGGTCGTGGGCTGTGGTCGCTGGCGTGGGCACCGGAAGCGGAACCGGAGGCGGAGAAGGTCGTGGGCTGTGGTCGCTGGCGTGGGCACCGGAAGCGGAACCGGAGGCGGAGAAAGTCGTGGGCGCAGGTAAACCCTCGGCAGCCAAACAGCGAATAAAAACAACGAACGTCGAAAACTTCACAACCAAATGCATTTTTATAAACCCCAATACCTCCCGGCGATATTTTCGTAATTATCGCGATTTTTTCCGATTTTTCGGCGATATTTCCTATTTCGCGCGCGATTTTGAAATAACGAAATATCGCGATATTTGCATGCCGATATATCGGCAATATGAAAATATCGCGATTTTTGCGATATATCGCGATATTTCGGCGATATTATCTACGCTGGTTAGAGCACATCCAATGCTACCAAAAATCAACAAATATTTCTTTTCAGGTAATTTTTGAGAATATCAACTCTACCCATGCTTTCCATGAAATATAAATCTGTCTCAACTCTATGCTACTGGATAGGGATTTACTATCTTAGGAGCATAGCATCTCATACCTGGGTAACTTTTTGCATTTTGCTGGTTTCTAGCTATGTTATCATTTCATGAGATTGTTTTAACTTTTAACATTGATGAATATCCCCTTAAAATTGCTAACGGTTGAAGCTTTTTTCCTTAAAATATGACATACAAGAAGTTGCAGGCACAGCACTGTGTCAACAAAAATCAGTTTATGAAATACCATTGTTCAGGGTTAATTGCGCATTCAAAGTCATTCCTCTCATGAGCATCACTGTCACCACTAATGATCAAATTCTCATGAGCTTGAAGCCCCTGGTTTGCTTAAAAATCAGTTTGCCATGACCTTTTACATTTTGCGAATGGTTCAACCTATATGAACTTTTGATATATGTGCTTCACAATCTTGACCTTTCACATCATATTCATACTTTTGCCTTTAAAGTTTTAAACACCATTGGGACTAGCCTGTTTTGCTTTATTGACATTTTTTGCAACGATAGCAATTGACTTGACTGTACTTTGAACAAATGAAAAATAAGATGTTCTTTGGATTTACTCACGTCCCCTTTGCAGGCCTTCTCTGGACAATTCTTACGGAAACAAGAAATTGATTATTCTCAAATGATACTCAATGCGGATGGAAACATTTTTTATTCGCAGATTAATTAAAATGAATATATTCAAGAGTAGACTGTCTATTTAATAAAGAACTTCAGTAGATGATCAATTCAGTATGGAGGATTACTATATTGTTTGGTGGCATCTGACTGGGCCTCAATAGACCCCTCTCCATTGCATCATTAGATGCAACCAGGCAGTCCCTCAGCAGATCATCTTGGCAGAGTTTGGCCCACAACCCTTCTGACTTGAGATAGTGTTCCATTTGGTTTCTTTTTTGCATCAGGTTCCGAGCTTTGCTGATTCAGCGAAGGGGCGAGACAGGTATCTGTAATTTTCCTTTTGTGCTCAGTGACCATTACTTCTTCTAGTCCATTAGGACATGGTCAATATTCGTTTGTAGGGGTCTTGATTCTCATGGAGTCCATTGGCATTGAGATGGATCGATTCCCTCCTTTAAGATACTCCCGGAATGCTCCTAGCCACCTTCTTCCTCTTAGATAGGAGTTGAACTAGTTCATCAGCAATGACACATACAAGCAGTTTATCCAGATCATTTGGGTTAATCCTTCAGGTGGGGTATACTACTATACCCAAAGATGGCCTTCTGTGTTAAGCACTTTTTGGAGGTGAGTCACAGGCTCATTGTTCAACTGCAATACACCGTTTGCCATTGGATGCATGCTCTTTGCATCCCCCTTGGCCAGTTTGTAGTAGGCTCTCATAGGCTTTGGGTAGAGTCTGATCACCATATTGATAGATCGACAAGATATGCCAGGTCTGCCACTTTCAGGTGGTTGAGATTGTGGAGCACTATATTTTTCCTTGCCCCATTGAGGTTCCATTGCTTATTTAGAGAGCTCAGGACTCTCTGCAGTTTTTTCAGATTCTCAGATCTGAGATGTTTGGCCCTTTGCATGGGGAGACCTTCTGTCTCTGCTCTCATTCTATCCAGTTCTCTCTTAGGCGAGCCTCCACTCAACACATTACTTGCTTTCTTATAATGCTCCCTTCTGCTCAAGGCACCAAAAGACAGATGTATAGTGGCTTGGACCCTAATTGATATAGCTTGGACCCTAATCGATATAGCCTCAATGGTCTGCCTATGCTTCATAGAGGCCACAACAGTGCTGCTAGTCCAGACCTCGCATCACCAGTGACTTAAGATTGTCTCGACTCCAACGATGTGGTCCCTCCTCTAGACAATAGCGCAACACATCGACCAACTCTTCTTTCAGCATTTCTTTTAGGCAACTCTCTATCTTGAGCTTCATTCCGCCATAGATGCTAGGAGAGATGGAGCCAAATGCAATAGATTGTGAGACACAATGCTCATTGCCTATTTCCTTTTTCCATATCGTGGAACCACATATATTGTACATCTCTCTCTTAGAGTGACCTCCAACTATGGAGTTTGGATATACTTTCCACATGATTGAAATTAGATTCCAATTCTTGCTTTTCATTCTCTACTTTTATAGGAGCCGCTTTAGGGCTCCCACTATGTATTGACATCATTGTACTGAGCAGTCCCTTTGACTTGCTTTAGTGGTCACCTGTTGGACATCAATACTATTATTTATCTCATCTTATCTATATGGACCTTGGAGTAAATCTGATTATGATAATTAGGGAATAAAAATTACACTTTGTAGACACGCTGAGTGTGTATGCTGCCAGGACAATACATGTCTGATACAAATCTGAAGTGTCAACTGGGAGTTGGACAACCCATCAAACTAAATCCCAAAGACCAAATTGGATATAGGCACACAACCCCATCAAGATAAACTCTGGCACACAGGCCACGATTATTCAAGAAAATAAAAAACGAGAGGCCCACAGACCCTCCATATGTAATGTCCCCAAATTTTGGATTACCTGGCAAGGTGGTTAGGAGGGTTTTCTAGAGCTTGTGTCAACCTGGTCATAGGAGTAGGATTATTCCATTGGTGGGTCCGAAGGGTTTTAGAGGAGTTTTATGGGTCTTACTGAGATCGCTTACCATATTTCATCATTGAGATCAATTTCGCACAGTTTGCTCTTGGTTCCGTTGCATTGTGACGATTTCCGTAAAATGGTGTTATTAACAGGGATATTTTAATTAATTATGCTTAAGTTGTTGTTTCGGGCTGATTACTTGGAGAAACACCTTAGTGTGAAAGCTTGGCTGAATTAGGGGAAAAAGGCCTACAGGGTAGAATGATAAAAATGGGCTTTGGGTGGCCAATGTGACCATAGAGGCAAATTAAGCATTTTTCGACATTGAAAGTGGCTTTAATTAGTCTATAAAAGTTGCTTTATTAAATAAAGAAAGGAAAAGCGCTTTTAAATATTTAATTAGAGGGAAAGGTAATTGAGTTATAAAAGAAGGGAAATAAGGGGGTCTCTCCTCATTCATTCGTGCAATGTGAGTTTTGGAGAAAGAGCTCTTAGAGAGCTTTCTTGAGGAGAAGCTTAGGAGTTTGGAACCCTAGCCTCCATAGCAGACTTCAGTGTGGAAACTAGACACCTTAGTTTGGATTTGAAAGTGAAATCACTCAGATTTCACCATTGAGCTTCAACGGGGTAAATTTTTTTTAGTGAATAACGAGCTATTGAGGTGTTATCAATTGATTGTATTCCTTGATGTTGCGTTTTTCATAATATTCTCTTACAGTTGATGACCATGGACAAATATGGGAGTTTAATGTATGAGAAGTGGAACCATTAGAGGTTGTAGTCATCAAACTCCAAGGAATACGATTTCCCTGCTTACAAATCAAATTTCCTCACTGTTTTGAAGCACGAGTTTGGTAATAATTGACATGAAGAAGTGTTGGGCATAAGAACACGAGTTTCCTTCATTGAGTCAAGGTCCTGAAGAGCATATCCTCTCATTCCCAGGAGGACGAGCTTTATTCTTCTTGGTGGGCTGAGTTTTCCGTTCACAAGGATGCGTTTTCACAACAAAGACTGAACTTAGTTTCCTCTCCTCTTGTTGGTAGCGTGTAAGCCTGTAATGGTGGTCATTTCTTGTTTCAAGGACTGAGTATTTTTGTTGAAGTGGGTCCGGGTGCCTAATAAACTATTTTGAGCACAAATCGTGGGTCAAAGGGTTTGTTGCCTGAGCATGTAGCCTATTCTCACTGCCTTAGAGGAAGGATGAGTCACTACGCTCATCAACTAGCTTGCGTGGGAATTGTGTGCAAGAGTTGTGTTTCAAGAGATTATCTGGGTGGCGTATAGCAGTGTAACAACATAGTGTCCAATGCAGCTGACTCTCTTTGCTAATTCGGGACAATGTATGATCTTGTACCAAGTGCTGAAGCATTATCTTGTTGTTTGCTAGTAGCCAAACCTACCAGGTGCCTTATTACAATTTTCTGTTGTGTACTTTCATTAATATTGAGAGCTAATATTATATATAATCACCCAGTCTGTTATGAGTCCTATCAATGATTATGTTGGAAATCTGAATTTTAAATGAAATATCAGTGGTTATTTGAAGCCAGTTCTTTCATGAAAAAGTCAGTATGTGTGTGCCATAAACATACTTTACCTACAACCCAGTGTTTGTGACTTATTTGATGAAAGTTCTCACTGAGAAAGACAACAAAAATTCAGAAATTTTTATGTTGGGATCTTACACCGGAGGCCCCAAGAGGAGAAAAAACACACTTACCAACAACAAGAGACTGCAAAAATAGCTCGAGATAAACAACGAAGACCACGAAGACCCAAATTGCAAACCACGAACCCTAGAGCATGTTCGGAAGCCATCGAGAGAAAGGGAAGAGGTATGAAAGGGGGTGAAAATCCCCATCCCCTTGATGCTTCACTGAGGAGGATGTTGCAAAAGACGACCCCAACCCATGACGCACTGCCCACGAGCCAGCCAAGAAATGAACCTTCCGCAGTGATAGGAGGCCACATGGGTAGCAAACCTTGAGAAACCTCACAGACAAAGAGAAGGTGCTCAACGGAACAGATCCGACTAGAGAAGGAACGAAATAGAGCCCATACGAGCTCCATCCCCTCTCAAACTTCACAAAAAATACCAGACCTGGCGAGTAGTAATCAAGTAAATGCGGGGAATAGAGTAGAGGGAAGCAGGACGACACAGAGGTGGAAACACCCTTCTAAAAGATCCTAGCAGATGCCACACTGCGAGAAAAAAATGAAGACAAACCGCAAAGGGTCGCCCATCCGGCCTCCCCCTCGACACAACCATCATGCACCAGGCAATAGGAAACAAACCCTGAGCAGAACCTGCAAGAGAAAGGAGCAATGTGGCAATAGAGGAAGCACAAAATTGGGTCATGGTGGCTAGGGTTAGCGCCCATACCCTGTCTCTCCGAGTTAGTAATTGTTGAACTTGTTATGGAGTTAGTTAGAAGATAACACATTTTATTGTAAGAGAGACTTAACTCTCTTCATATGAGATTTGTGTGAGATTTCCTTGCTCGTTCAGGGGGATCTAGACCCTCTCTAGTTTTTTCAACACCCAGACAAGAGATGTTTAGCCATTTACATGCAAGAGGCTCTCAGATTTCGTGCCCACATTCTCTAGGCTCCTCCTAGACTAGATCTTGTTCAATATATTACATCCTTTTAGGTGCTCTTGATAGCTAGAGGCACCAAGAGATAGAATAACAAAAACATTGCTTCAAACTCCATATTGGTGTGGACTTGAGGCACATTCCCCTTCCTTAGAGACCTCATAGACATCGCCAGATCATATCTCTTACTAGTAGGCAATTGGGGTCACCTAGGCACCAATGATCTTCCCTGCAGCAATGCATCAGAGGGTCTTGATCTTGCCCCAATTCTCCCTTGGGGTACCATTCTATTTTGAGTTTCCTTCTTTCAGCCTCGAGTGTTTAGAGAGATAGATCTAGTGGATCATGATATAGCCCCTGGTTCCTTTCTGGGCAATTGTACTTGGATTTGAGGGTTTTCCTTATTTTAGTATATGGACATTATGTTTCTACTTTATTTCTTGTTCTTTATATAGGAGACCCTTTGATACTCTTGCTTGTATAGACACCATTGTACTCAACAATCCCATTGACCTACGTTTGTGGTCATTTGCTGGACATTAATACAATTATCTTATCTTATCTCAATCTCTAGGTGATAGTAGTTGGGAATTTGGGGATTGAGGAGCTCTCTCCTTGGTCTACATTTTAAATCATATTGGTAAGCATTATGAAAATTTTGAGGTATATCATCTATCTTATGTGAGGCTTTCATGTGCACAACCTAGTTTTCGTATGTTGTTTATTGTTGTAGAAAACCCTTGTAATTTTTATGGAGGTCTAATAATGAAGTAATTTTTGATTTGGATGGTGTAGTGTGAATTCACAATACCTTTTATGCCTATTGTTGTTATGTTTATCTTGCACCTATCAAAGCTAGATGTTATTATTTATGTAACATTACCTCCATTACTAAGTTAATGAATAGCAACACTAGCTCTCCAAGGTTAATTTTCTATAACAATTTTCAAAAAGTTAGGGTATTTTTTGCTGTAAATAAACTCTCATTTACCTTACATATTCATGCAATCACTCTCTTAGATCTATGTTTGACTCCATTTTTCCCACAATGTGATTAGGCATAGTCTACAAAATTCACCTCAATCTTACTTTCTTTAGCCTAGCTGCTTTTTCACTATTGCTATACTTGTTTTTCTAGGGCTTACTCTTTAATAATCATTTGGTGTCTCCATTCCATACCCTTAGCAATCCCTTCTAGGTAAGGCCCACTTGAGTAGGGGAAGAGCCAATCAAAAGTGAAAGGAAGAACTACTAAGTTGATAGTGATGAATATTGTGTTGCTGTTGATGCCAATGTTATGGGGAGATTGTTGGAAATATTGTTGTCATTGATGTCAAAGACGGGGAGACTACAAGTGTCCAAGATAAATATTGCAAGATAAAGATTGTTGGAAATATTGTTTGGATTAATAATTTTTCTTGATGCCTAGTTTGGATACCTTATCTTTGAAGGAATTTTTACTCTAAATACCTAGCTCAAATGGGGGCATAAGTTATATGGTTGAATCGCTGATTCTGAGATCTTTCCAACGGTATATGGTACTTCCTCTAACTCTGTAGGAATGAGGAGATATGAAAGATTATGTTAGGTTGGCCTAAGTCTAAGATAAATATTGCAAGAAAACAATTGTTGGAAATATTATTTGGATGCCTAATTTTTCTTGATGCCTAGTTTGGATATTTTATCTTCAAACAAAATTTTACTCTAAATACCTAGCTCAACTAGAGCATAAGATATATGGTTGAATAGCTTATTCAGAGACCTTTCCAACGATATATGGCACTTCCTCTAACTCCATAGGAATGAGGAGAAAGGAAAGATTTCATTAGATTGGCCCCACTAGAAAGTATAGGTTGGCCTAGCTAGTCTTACAAGTCAACCCAATAAATGAATGTAGAAACACCATAAATAAAGGGCAAGTGAGTGCATTTGGAGACCATCATGAGGTGTGCAATAGAAGCTAGGGAATACTCTTGGGGTCTTAAAGGTGGAGTAAAAATGTCATTTGTGGAGTGAATGAGTCATTTTGGCATTTTTGCTATAACTTTTCTTCTGGTATGTTTTAGACTGTAGAACTTTGGAGTAGATAGGGGGGATATCTCTGTCTACTTGTGGTAGAAATTTTAGACTTTGGCTCACTATAATTTTGGAGATATGCTATGAGGAAGCTAGGCTTCCTGAATGTTCATGAAATGTGCTTCAAACAAGTCAACTTGACATTTGCGCTATAACTTTATTTTTGTGATGTTTTATACTTTTTTGAAATATGGAGACAAAGGAGAGATCTCTAGGTACCTATGGTAGAAATTTCAGACCTTGGTTTGCTATAATTTCAAAGATATGCTCTGAGCAAGTTAGGGGTTCTCGAATGCTCTTGAAATATGCTTCAAATAGGTCAGCTTGGCATTTTTGTTATAACTTTTTTGTTGTTGTTGTGATGTCTTAGACTGCGAAATCTGTGGGAGACAAAGTAGTGAACTCTAGGTACATGTGGTCAAAATTTTAGACCTTGGTTCAATATAATTTCGGAGATATGCTTTGAGGAAGTTAGGGTTCTTGAATGTCTTGAAATATGCTTCAAATAGGTCAGCTTGGTTTTTTTGCTACAAATTTCTTTATGAGATGTTTCAGATTGTGAAATTTGGAAGAGACAAAGGAGGTATTTGGTAGAAATTTTAGAGTTTGGTGTTGGGCTAATTTATTAACACAAATTAACACAAGTATTCATTATCAATCCGAGTTTGTAAAACTTGGAGGCAAGTCTACCGTGTATGGATATCAGATGTAGCCAAGTTTAGAGGATAAAATTTGAAGAGTTAAGGAAGTACATATTACAAATATAAACCTATGTTAACAATTTCTAATTCACTTATGTAATATGTGAGGGATGAGGCTCCTAACTTAGGAGAACCACATTGTCCTTCCCTGCAATACTACTTTCATAAAGAGAAATCTAAGAGCACTAATTAACAATGGTTTATGATGAAGAAGATGTAAAAGAAGAGGCTTCTAACTAAGGAGGACCAGGTTGTCCTTCCTCGCAATTCTACTCTATCATAATCACCATTGCTTCAAACCAGGAATGCATAAATAACTTCAAATAAGAAAAGGAGAATGAAATTCAGTTTTAGTTCAAGATCAAATAGAAGGGGAATTTAACTTAAATTCTTGTGTGTCCCTTCATATATAGATTATAATTAAACCAATATCCATTCAACAATCATCACACATTAATTCAAATAAGCAAATCTGAAACAAAACAAGTAAACAAATCTAAAGCAACTAGTTCATGAAAATTAAGCTAGTTTAACAATGAAAATTAAGCTTGGAGTGGCGGCCTTCCACCCTTGCCTTGCACACTTGAGGCTGCTATCAAATGCTAAAACTTCAAGCACTCATCCACACTAATGAACAACAAAATGAAAGTAGAACAAGTTCTTCTGATTAAGCTCCAATATTCAATTATCTCAGCATAAAGTTATATCAAATTACATATCATAAGCCTTCAAAGTCTTGGCTTAAATAGAAGTTTATGAAACAAACTGATCTAAAGTCACTCTAATAATCATATCTATTCATATCCATCTATCTAAGTCGAATTCATTCAATCCATCCCAAGAAATATGGACAATCCCATGAAATCACAAAACTGCCCTATTTCTTAGGGATTTTCTGGGTGACTAGTCATCTTTGACAAGCTTTGACCGGGTCTAATAAAGCTTGTTTTGACCGAACCAAGTGAAATTAGTTCAGTCCTAGTTCCCAAGCTTTCCATTCATGCATCCAGCTCGAGCCCAAGTGTCTTGCAAATATGTCATCCACATAGCTATTACGAGAATTTCTGATTTTGTCCAAAATTGCACTTGAAACTCAATTTTCATAAAAACTTTTAGAAATTACAAAATTAAAATTAAATACCTGAATATGCATAAAATACATCAAAATGAGATGGATATGAAGGAAAATGGATGGAAAATATAAGGATTAAGTAAGTTTCCTTAAGCAAAAATAGATCAAAACTGAGGGCCAACATTTGGTTCACTATAATTTTGGATATATGCGTCATGGAAGTTAGGGTTATCAGATAGTCTTGAAATCAACTTCAAATAGGTTAATATGGCATTTTTGAGATAACTTATTTTTTAGGACTTTTCAGACTGCAAATTTTAGAGATTTGAAGAGACATACAAAAGTGCCTCAGGGAAAAATTTCACAATCAGATTTGCAAAATGGGATACGTGGCATGTTGTACAAGTTGTTCTTAGGAAGAGGCCAAAAACAAGTTTTGGGAGAAGTAGACCCGGTGAGGGCAAAAATAGCAAGTCGACTTAGTGAAGTAGGTTGGTACCTATGAATATTGCAACATAGTAGATTGGTGTCTCTTGTAGGTTGGTGCCTACAAATCTTGCAGTAAAGGGGATCAGTGTCTCCTATAGGTGGGTGTCTAAAAGTCTTGCAACATGGGGGATTGTTGTCTCCTATAAGTTGGTGCTTACAAAGTTTGTAACAATAGGTTGGTGCCTACAATGATTTGTTATAAAGAAGTTTTTATTTATATCTTGTGTTCCATATGTGAGATTGTTTGGTTATGATTCATGAATGTTTAAATAAGTAAGATATTGTCTTACACTAATTTACCACCCCTCTCAGTGTAAGTGTGAATCTAATAGACAATGGGTAGCATGCTTGAGTTGCACAAGATTAGCTCCTTGATGGTTTGGACTTTACATCATTTAGGGTGCTAGAGTTTGTCGTAACATTTTGGTGCCATTGCTAAGGATAAACTTCATTTCTTGAAGTATTTGTAGATGAACTACATTTTTTGATAAGGGTGTATATTCGAAGATCATATTCTCGTCTTGGTGACTCCATTGGAGGAATGCAGCACTTGTTCTTGTAGGTATTGAAGACATTGTAAGGCTTTGAAGACTCACCTTGGCGGCTCCACTTTCATTTGTATGAGACATGAAGAATATGTGTTTGCAAAAATCATGTTTAGATTTAAACATTTAGAAGTAGGAGTCATGGCGTTGGCTTCATGGTTGCCTGATTTTTATTCTCCTTTTGATTTCTTGGGTATTTTGGGATTTCTAATGAAGGTTATGATCTAGATTCGCTTGATCATTTTGGGTTATTTCTTGGGTATGATGATTCAACTTTGTTACATGTTGCATATTTCATTAAAGTTATGGCAGATTTTATATTTTTCATGAGGATGTTAGGATGATGACTTTTGCATGTACCCTATAGGATGAGGCATTAGAATGAGATGAAAATCTTGGTCAGAAATAAATTTCTTCACTTGTAGATCTTATAAAAGTATTTCTCAAGCATTGGGATCCTCATTATGAACAAGACTATTATGAGAAGGTTTTTGGGGGTTTTAGGGTAACCGAAAATGAAGAAGTAATTGTTGTTGAAGCTTTCAAAACTCGCAAAGGGCACCTCGAATTTAAGGTGATGTCGTTCAGGTTAAATAACACCCTTGCCACCTTCCAGGCCCATGAATGAGCTCTTTAAAGTTTAAACCCTACCTAAGAAAGTTTGTACTAACCTTTTTTGATGACATTCTTATGTACAATAAGACATGGAAGGAACATCTTAATCATTTGGAGCAGGTACACTCCCAAAGGAAAATCGGTTCTATTGAAAAATATCGAAATATTCTTTTGTTAAGGAAGAAGTTGAATACCTTGGCCATTTCATATCCAAGGAAGGAATTAAGGTGGATTCAAATAAAATCAAAGCAATTATGGAATGGCCAATTCCAAATAATGTATCAAAACTAACAAGGTTCCTAATATTAGTAGGTTATTATAGAAGGTTCATCAAGAACTATGCTTAGTTAACAACACCATTATCTAACTTGTTGAAGAAAATTCTTTCGAATGGAGTAACCAAGTAGAAGAGTGTTTCAAAGCATAAAAAAAAATGTCTTTTATACCTGTGTTAGCAACACCAGATTTCACAAAACCCTTTGTGGTAGAATGTGATGCTTCAAGTGTTGGGATAGGTGTAATGTTAATGCAAAATGACCATCCGATAGCTTTTGTGAGCCCAAAACTCAACAAGAGGGAAAACCTAAAATCTACACATGATAAATAGATGCTAGCCATTATCCATGTGCTAGCCAAGTGGCGACAATAACTCTTAGGCAATGAATTCTCAATATGTATGGATCATAACAATTTGCAATTCTTATGACAATAGAAAAAATTATCAACCGAATAATGGAAATGGATGGAAAAACTTTCGACCTTGGATATGGAAATATTACACAAAGGGGAAACACAATGTAGTTGTTGATGCATTGTCACCAAAGGATGATGAAATAACGTGTGCAACAAGAGTGGTGATTACTGATTGGCTAGATGGATTTCGGTTTGAATATGCCAAGTATCCTAAATCTTATTCCATAATCAACAATTTGGACCAAAATCCGAAATTTGAGTGGAAAAATGACATTTGATGGTACCAGAATAGAATTTACCTAATTCCATCTTCAAAGTTTAAAAGGACAATCTTAAGGGAGTGACAGTTCTCCAACAACTGAACATGTTGGATTTTTTAAAACATACTATAATGCACGTCAATCCTTTTATTGGAAAAGGATGAATAAAGATATTCCAAAGTTTGTCGCTGATATGCCAAAGAAATAAAAATGAGAATATCATGACACCAAAGTTGCTTCACCCCTTTCAAATTCCTAACAAAAAATGGGAAGAGATATCAATGGAATTCATCGAAGGATTACCTATGTCTGATGGAAAAGATAAGATTTTTGTTGTGGTCGACAATTTAACTAAATATCCACATTTTATGGCAATTAGAAAAATGGATTCAATGAAATAAATCGCTGGTGTCTTCTGTAAAAACATCTATAAATTGCATGTTTTTTCAAATGACATTGTGAGTGACAGAGATCCAAAATTTAAGGGGAACTTTTGGAAAGAATTTTGCAAAGAAATTGAAATATCCCTTAATATGAGTTCAACTCACCATCCACAAATAGATAGACAAACAATGCTTGGAAACTTACCTCCGTTGTTTTTTGACAGATAAGTTAAGTCACCTGACACGGGGATTCGGGGTTCGTAGTTCGGACACGTTGACCCCCAGAACAGGACACGTAGGATCATTATATATTATTTTTATTAATATATATATATATAATTATATATATATAATATATATATTAATATATATATATTAGATATTTTTACACAAATTTTTTAATATACAATTTTGATTTTCACATGATCCTCATCTATAGCATTCATTAGTACATACAAATTCAATACATGTCAGTGGTTCACATAAATATGATTCATATTCATAAATGAAAGAGACAACTTTACAACTACAAGATAGTAAGTTAACACATTGACACTGTGTTTTTCTCATTAAGTCATCAAATAAAATTGGTTACATAGGTAGTTGCTGGTGTGCAATGCCAATGGCAAATAGAAATAGAAAATATAAAACAACTACAAGTATACAAGCCTCAAGGCATCAATCCTCATCATCAACGTCAGAATCAGCATCAATGTCCTCATCATCATGGTCCCCATTGCTCTCCTTTGCATTCTCCTCCTCCCCTGTATCCATAGTCGCCTCTGCATCTGCTTGTGTGGAGGATGACCCCTCTAAGTCATCAAATTTAACAGGGTCTAGCACTGGAACATTGAGATCCATTTTGGCCAATGCCAACTCAACATTGGTGTCCAGACCCATATCATTAGGAAAGACATCCCACATCTTTGTCTTTCCCCTCAACCACTCTTCCCTCTGCCTGTAAATAAGACGAAGGTTAGTGTGCACATACATCGTTGTCTTTGCCCTGGACTGCTCAAGCCTGCTCTTCATCACACTATACAAATTCCCATATGTGCTCCAATTCCTCTTGCAATAAGAGGATGAAGTCACCTGAAAGAGGAGCCTCATGGCTAACTGCTGAAGAGGAGGGCTTGTTGCCCCATGATTTGCCCACCAAGAATAGGGCTTCTCAACCCCCCTGTCTCTAATCACATGATAACCTCCAAATCAATCACTGCCAGCGGAAAACTCTGCAAAGGCATCCTCCACCTCATCAAGCAATGCACTATCCTGAAAAATCTGCCTAAATGCCTCTTTCCTCCCCTGTGAGATTTCACCATCCATGTGAGGAGGGAATCTGCAGGAAGGTCCACCATTCAGCCACTCATGGCTGTAGTAATTTGGGTTCAGTGAGTGAGCCAAACAATGTAAAGGTGTGCAATTCTTGTCCCATTTGCTGACAAGAATATTCTGTATAGTATCACAGGAGGGCCTCTGGTGATGTCTCATACTTGGGGCACTCACTCTGTAGAATAATGCTCCTCACAGACTCAATCATGGAATTCCATCCCTCATAAACCTCTCCTAGGATGGGTTTGTTTGTATCTGCAAATCGAAGCAAAGAAATGATAGGGTCCACGATCCGAATAATGAGATCTACCCTCTCCCACCAAGCATCATCTAGCACTGTGTCCTTCACTCTTTTAGAGGCTACCTGATTTGTCTTTTTCCAAAAAGACCAAAACTCAGAAATAACCATGGACCCAAGAGCGGTCTTGACCTCCCTCAACTTCTTCAACATCATGAAGGAAGAGGCAATCCGCTTATCAACAATCTTCAACAATGATAGATTGGTGTACTCCTTGTAGATAATGAGGGCATTTGTATGATTTTGCACAAAGTTACGTATATGTCGTGCATCCTCAATAATGTTACCAATCCAAAGCACATCAAAACCAATGGATTTCAGTGCTAAGTTCAATGAATGGACAATGCAAGGTGTCCAAAACACTTGTGGATATTTAGCTTCCACAATCATGCCAGCAGCCTTGCAAACAGGTGCATTATTTGTAATGATTTGCACACAAGAATCAACACCTACATCTTCAATAAATTCTGCATCCTTGTATTCTCCAAGTGTATCCACTGCTTTCATGAAAACTGGACCAGTCAAGGAAGACACCATGGAGTTGATGATTGGGTGTCGTGCTGGATTTGTCCATCCATCAGAAACAGAGCTAACCCCAGATGTTGGCCATGATGCTACAATAGGCTCAAGCATTTTTTGCACCTCTTTTTTTGCCTTCGCCAACAATGTGGTTCTCAGCTTCTCTGACCTAGGAGGCACATACCTTGATGGAGCCCCTTGAGTTAGAGCTCGACACATCTCAATAAATAGAGGTGAGCGTGCAACATTAAATGATATGAAGTTTTGATAGAAGAAGAAGGCAATGGTGAGATCAAGCTCTTCCCGTCTCTCTTTTTGGAAAATCTTGTTCATTGGGCCAAGTGCAATTGCTCTTCTTTTTGCTGATTGTCCTCCAATAGAACTCTCAAATGGAAATTTGGTGGTGGCTTTCCTAAAAAATGGAAGGGGGTCTTCATTCTTGGGTTTTCTTGATTTTGAAGCCACATTTTCCATACCAACAGTGGACTCCTTTTCCAATTCTTTTCTTTTTTGTAAAGGAACAACTTTACAAGCTCCAATCCCACAACCCGGTAAAGCCAACAAATGTGCTTTCACACGGAAATATGTGCTTTTGAAAGCATTGTGACAAAAGTTGCATCTCCATTGCACATTGCCTCCTCCCTTCCCCTTGGTGCTTGTCCCATCCTCTCTTGTGACATATTTTCACAATGGATATTTATCAATGTTGTCTCTAGGTCCTCCTCTTCCCTCAACATTACTTGCAACAGACTTTGATGATGTTGGGGGAGGAGGGGCATCTCTAGTGGAGACATTCTTGTCCTTCTTTTGCCCCCTAACTGTTGCCTTTGATTGAGCCATGAATACTGTAAAAGAAATGAACAAAACATGCACAAATTTGTAAACAAAAAATCATATACAAACTGCTGTAATAGAATAAGAAATGCAAAAAAACGGAGTTGAAATGCACTTACCTGGTGCTTGAATCTCCTTGCCGAACGCTCTACTCCCTTAGCTCCTTGCTCCAAACCCTTATCTCCTTGCAAACAACTCAAACAATGCAGATACAAATGACAAACAACGTGAAAGAATAAAGAATTGCGTCCTTTTTAACCCGCGACAGTCACTTTTCTGGGATACGAATCCTAAAATTGGGATTCGCTGGCCATGCATGGGATTCGTACAAGATTCGTACGAATCCTAATAGGACACGTCGAATCCGATTTTAGGCTAAGATTTTCAAGAGAATTGTATTGGACACGCAGGATTCGGGTTCGCCGGGCTATATGAAGGAATCCGGTTACTTAGCAGATAAGTAGTTAAGTGGTTCCAATGGATTTAGCCAAATAGTAGTATAATTCTACCTACCACATGTTTTCCAAAATGTCTCCCTTCCAAGCCTTATATGGGTATGAACCACCAAAATGGAAGGAATTTGCACTAGTTGACACTATGGTCCAAGCAGTGAAGAATCATCTTGATGAAGAGCAAAAAATCATCAAAATATTAAAAGAAAAATTATCTTTAGCGTATAATAGAATGTAACAACAAGAATACCAACATAGATCAGAAAGAAGGTCCGAAGAAGGCGATTAGGTGTTTGTAAAACTCCACTCTTACAAACATTATCATTTAAACAAGGAAAAAACAAATTGGCTCCAAAATTCTATGGGCCTTTTCAAATCAACAAAAAATATTAATGAAGTAGCCTATGGGTTGAAGTTATTGGACAATTGTCACATCCATAATGTCTTCCATGTGTCTTGCCTCAACATCATGTTGGGACAAGCTCAACCTATAAAGATTCCCGACTTTGACGAAGAAGGAAGAATTATTTTAGAACCAAAAGAAATTCTTGTAAGGAATAAATGTTACATTCCAGATGCATCAAAGAACACCTTGTCAAATGGAAAAACCTTATAGAAGAAGATGCATCATGAGAAACAAAGAATTTTCACCAACAACACCTCTCATTACCCTTGCTTTGAGGACAAAACAATTTTAAAGGTGGCAATGTTATAAACACAATACATAGTAATAAATAAATTAATTAAAATGAATAGTCAAGGGGCACGTACCCTTTCAACTCGTGGCTAGTCATTGCTATATAGAAAACTGTCACAGGGGTTATTGTATCATCAATTCAGATTCTTATTCAATAATAATTATTTACCTGCTTGAATTTTCCTGTTACAGAAGGAGAATGTTTATATGCTTCCACTAGCCCATGTCATGAACAACTTTGCAGTCAAGACGAGAAGGAATTAGATGCTCTTCTTGTGATTGGGAGACATGGCTGTGATGTAGACCACTAGTTCAACTTCAGTGACAAAGACCCCCTCGATGACATTGATAGCGAGTTCCTATGGCTGAATTTTTAGATTTGGTTTGCCTTGGATAGTCAAAGGCAATTGAGGCATGTGGAGCTTATTCTATGGTTGATGAATGACCATATTTCTCACTAATGGGGCTGATTTCATACTGCAAGGGATTTTCATAGCCATAGAACTCTTAGTTTCTGTAGCACTGGATGTGTTCTAGCCACAAAATTTGGTGGAGAGGCTAGAATACATGAGATCTCCAAAACTTAGAAATCATTTCTGGAAATTCCACCTAGAGATGACTTAATTAGATTATTGACCAATTTTTTAATGTTTCTTAAGTGTAAACTTAGGAAAACTGGTTAACTAATCAGAATTAATTAAGTCAAGGAGCAAATCATCTAGAAACTCACACGGATCGACTTCAAGATGATCCTAGCCCTTGATTAAGTTTTAATATTGGTCGTTGGTGCTCCAACAGAGGATTATAAGAAGAAGCCGATGGGCACTTGGAGAATACACTAGAGAATTCGATTTCCTTGGCAGATCGATTTCCAGAGAGCAGCAACAGTGGTTGAAAAGCCAGAGATTGAAGTAGAGACAATGATCCAGAGGAAGTTTTCCAGATCCGAAGAGGCAACAACAAGGAGGTTGAGTTATTCCCAGTGAGGCAACGCAGAGGACTGCACAGTTGCTTCAGAAAAGAAATTTGATTTGATTGAAGGAAAAATCGATTCAGCTTCCAGAGGGCTAGAGAATTATTATCCTTAGCAGAGACAGGAAAAATGACTTCATTAGAGGTAGTTCAAGGCTTAGATGTCCAAGGGTCTGCGCAAGCATTGCGCAAAGGCAGACACAAAGGGTGTAGGAGGATGGATTTTCTAAAGGGAAGTTGTGTCGGGGTTGCTTGTGGAAGAAGGGAAATTCCCTTAAATAATTTTAGTTAAATTTCTTTTGCTGTTTGGATTGCCAATCGGGCACCCATGGATTGTACTCAGAATTTCGTTGTTGCTTAATAATATAAAACCCTCAGCCGCTACACCGATTTTCCCAAGTTGGGTTTTTTCGAGGACAATTACCCAAAAATAACGTGCCATTTTTATTGTTTGTGCTATTATTTTATCAATTTTCAGCGCTATTTTCTTCCACAATATTTGTTTGTGAAAATCATTGTGTGAATTATTTGGTATTTGTCATAGCAAACTGCAAATAAATTGTTAAATTAATTAACAATTAGGAAAATAATTTCCAGTCTTTGTGATAGATGGAATTTTCACATGGTATTAGAGCGTGAGTGATCAACTGGGAAGATCATAATTAACGGAAAAAATTTCGTTGCTCAGAGGGAGTAGCAGGCCGAAATTCTTAGAGGCAATGTAGTGCTCATACAGGCAAGCCGAATCATTGGGGCAGGAATTCAATTTTCTGTTGCAGGGTTGTAGAAAAGTCGAGTTGATCGGGTTAGTGATTCTAGCAGTCAGAGGGAGCAACAACAACTCAGATTTTCGCTGAGCAAATTCCTTGGTTGGACACAAAGGGTTTTGCAGCAGCAGAATCAACGTCAGGTGGAAGAAAAAACACACACAACAGAGGGAAAATTTCTCTTAGGGAACTTAAAGTCTCAGAAGTTTGATTTTTCTAGGTGGATTGACAGTAACAACTAGCATGTTAAGATATTTTGACACATAGGAAATAGTTAAGTATAACTTGGTCTAGTGTATAGTTAGGTAAAGTGTGTTTCTTTACTATGTACTTTTTGTAACTTACAGTCCGATGGTCACAATATGTTCTAGACTTGAAGTGATCTGATGGTTCATTCTTTCCTCGGTATTAGCGACACTTGATCTGTGGCTTAACACCCAATTGGTCCATTATCTTTATTTAAAGAGCATGGAGGGTCATTTGTAAGGTGACCGTTCATGAGAGAAGCTTATATAAAATTTATTTCTTTTACATTAATAAATTGCCTGAAGTGGCCATGTTGGATTAGGCTGTGGACTGTTTCTCTCTTTGAGGGTTTTAACCACGTCAAGAATATTGGTGTACCGATATGTGATCTATTTGTGAGCGGTATCCTTTGGTATTCTATTTAAGGAACTTACCCTGTAAATTCCTACATGGTATCGGAGCTATTTGAGGGTCGCATCCGTTGTTGATCCAAATCTGAAGCTGGTATAACTGCATCCGATTGTCGTTTCCTAGATCTACTGTTTCTGACCTCTTTCGGGCCGAGAGGATTGCTCCATTGTGTTAGGAGCATCTGTTTTAGTGAGGAACCCCTTTCGTTTCACGCGAGAGGGTTTCCGGTAGCCCTAGGTATGTCATTTTTAAGATCTGGAGGTATACAGTCTTTATTTGCAGTTATAGTTATTTATCTCTCTGTTTATTTCGGTTTATATTCCTCTATATTTTTTTTTATTACCGGATCTATACCTTTCATTTCTGTGTATGCTCATTGCCCCGTGACTCTGTGCGATCTGGGCAAACCAGAAACAGAAAGAAAGGATTTTTCTCATGCGTATGCTCTTTTCCGTTGCGCCTTACTGTGATCTCGGAAAATAAAAAACATTGAGGAAAATATTTAGTTTCCATTCAAATCTAACTTTAAGCCGTAAGACTTGGATTTCTGTTGCATGTTCATTTTGGGTTGTGTGGTTTTTTTGTCTTGTAGGGAAAGAAAAGGTTTTTCAAGTAAGCACGCACTCCAAAGCTTCAGTGAGCAAACCCCCCCTCCTTTAAAAATTACTAACCTTTTAAACTAGTTCACTTGGTCCAAAGTTACTTTATGAGAGTAGAGGTCTTGGGTTCAAGTCTTTTCTTTTTGTTGAGTTACTTTTTCAAAAAGCATATGTAACTTATGCTTTAAAGTTACTTTATGTAAAAGTGTTCTCACCCATTATAAAAATTGAGTCACTCATAATTCTAAAGTCAATTTATCTTTTATTTAAGTTACAATTTACTGGGTAGCTCATAAAGTACCATTGTAAAAGTGACTTTCACTTATTTATAAAAGTGAGTCACATAAAGTAATATTTTTTAAAAGTGAGCTAATTAGATTAAGTTTGGAAAGGACTGGGGGGGGGGGGG
>APFE031232042.1:273432-290815 GCA_000404065.3 Pinus taeda | reverse complement strand
TACATTATAATTAACAAAGTGTTATTCTTATAATAAATAAATATGCACATTAGTTAATACATTATTATTGATCATTTCATTCAATTTTTTTATT
Organism: Pinus taeda; assembly: GCA_000404065.3. NCBI lineage: Eukaryota > Viridiplantae > Streptophyta > Pinopsida > Pinales > Pinaceae > Pinus > Pinus taeda. Next base: position 290,721 of record APFE031232042.1, on the reverse strand, counting down.
TATCAAAAACTGCTTCCGGTTCCCATATTTTAAAGAAGTTGTTGATTCACCCCTAGCTCATTTGGCTAGGACAACTCTTTAAGCAAATGTTGAATCTTCTATATTGGTGACACTTATGTTTTTGTTGAACTTGAAGGCTAAACATGGATTGACAAACACATGCTTTACTAATATATTAAGGTTGGACTGATATTCTTATAAATTAATGCTCTAGATGTCTTTAAAGTTATGAATATTGTGTATACTTATAAAAATCATTTGTTGCACTATGCAGACTTTTGGCAAACAAAATAATTCCAAAGGACAATAAGTTGCCTCATTCTCATATAGAAGTATCTTCAATAATGAAAGACATTGGAGTGGACTACAAGACATATGATGCATGTCCAAATGACGATATACTGTACTATGGAAATAATGAAAATTTATAACAATGCCCAATGTGTCACACAAATAGGTATCGTCAATATCAATTATCCAAGAATGTTCCTTATAAAGTATTACGACACATTCCACTAAAGCCAAGGTTTGGGGGAATGTTCAAATGCAAGGAGTTGGAAAAATATATGGATCACCATGCACAATGGAGGAGTCAAGATGGTGTCATGTGTATGGTTACATATAGTAAATATTGGAAAGATATTGAGGTAAAATGGCCATATTTAAGAAATGAGCCAAGGAATTCAAGAATTTCTCTAGCAATGGATGGTGTAAATCCTTTTGGAGATCTTAGAACAACATATTCTATTTGCCCACTGTTAATTATAGACAACAATCTTCCCCCTTGGATGGCAATGAAAAAGGAACATGCAATATTAACTCTTACCATACGAGGTACTAGAACATTTGAATACAATGCTTTCTTGAAGATTATATAAAAATATTTCAATTCAATTAATCCTAATAAAGAACGATTTGTTCACTTAAGGAAATATCAGGTAAAGGATATGGATGTATACATGGATCCCCTCATTGATGAGCTTTGTGAATTATGGGATGGTGTAAATATGTTTGATGTATCAAGACTTATCAATGATAGAAAATTCCTATTTCATGTGATTCTTATCTGGACAATTCATGATGCCCAGGGGCTGTCTATTTGTTATGGTAATATAATATAGATTACATTTATAATTATTATGTTCATTTTAGCATTTATTAAATATGGGTTCCAATCTTATTTTAGGACAACAAACAAAGGGGAAACATGGTTTTCCATCATGTGGGCCAAAATTGTTGCATAGGTAGTCAAGGGATCTCAATAAAATTGTCTATGATGAGTATCGACAATTATTACCACAAAATCATCACTATCGAGTGTGTGATAAACATAAGTTCAATGGAAAGGAAGTGGAAATGGGGAAGCCAATAAAGGTGAACCCTGCTAGGTGGAAAGTGATGTATGACAAAAAGAAGGGATAGGTTTTCCCCTAGGAATGAAAAGACTCTCTACTTTCTACAACTTAGAATATTATGAGAGCTTGCCAATACGCCACCTATTTGATACTATGCACATCAACAAAAATGTGGCAGAGTGTTTGAGGAAACATCTAAATGGAAATAACATTGAAGCAGAAATAAAGTTAAGAAAGGACCTTCAGGTTGCCAATATCATGCAGAACATGTGGTTTCACGAAGACCACTCATATGTTCATGCTCCATGGACATTAAATCAAATGAGAAAGAAAACATCATTTCTACTATGAAAAGCATAAGATTTCCTTATGGCTTTGGAGTTCCGAGGCCTAAAAACACATGATTGACACAATTAGTTAAAGGTAACGTTGTCACATGTTATATTTGTTGGAAACTTAATTAAAATTTTTTATATCCTAGTGATAATATCATTTCATGCATATTTGAACATGGTTATTTGTTAATGGTCATGCAGTATGTGTTGCCTATAGCAATACCAAGTACTTTTGACCACAATATCACCTTGACTACTTACAAATTATGTAAATATCTGAGGTATCTTTCAATCCATCATGCATACTCTTCCATTACTCTTGTCATTTGAAGTGCATCATTGGTTATTCCTTTATATGAGTTTCTACTTTTAGTTTATAAGAAATAACAAGTCTTTGTTGTAATACTTGTAGGTGGGTCTCATATAAAGAGATACATCACGATGAATTGAAGTATTGGAAGAGGAACGTTTCACTTTTGATGTGTGATATTCAAATGTGCTTCCCTCCATGCTTCTTTAATTCTCAATAACTTTTCCCTGTACACCTAGTAGAAGAGATTGAAAAGTGTGGTCCTATTCATATTCGAAAAATGTGGCTCATGGAGAGACATATGAAGGTATTAAAACAATTTGTGAGGCAAAAGACTTGACCAGAAGGGTCCATAGTTGAGGGGTACATGGTTTTCCAAGCCATGGTTCATTTGAGTGAGTATTTACCTCAATTGCATCTTGAATCTCCACGATCATGGAATTATAACCAATCTCAATCATTTGAAGGAGAAAAAATAGAGAGTGAAGGGACTTCAAATAGGATAAAAGGTATAAAAAAATGTTAGGAGTTATTTTTATCTTAAGTTTTATATTACATGGCTTTAAATAATTATTAATTCATTGAACAAATACATTTTTCATTGTAGATGCTAAGGCATGGGACGCATTACATTGGTATGTTGCATACAATTATGACTTTATGTTGGAATTGATGGAGAAGTACGCAGAAAAAAATAAATTATAAGATGAAAATGCATGGGACAATATATATATAATAGACATGGTGAAGACACTACTTGAGGATTTCCTGCAATCCATAAAAGAAAGTGGCCAGAGAGATGCTCGTAGAATTGGCTAAAAACCAATATTGAACACGAGGAAAAAAAAGGGAATGATAGAGTAACACAACAACAGTTAAATTTCATTAAAGGATCTATAAATGGGGAGGTGATATATATTAATATATTGCATATATCTAATAAATTTTTTGTTACATTTCATATCCTTGAATCTAATTAGTTGATATTTAAATGAATTTAGCTAAGATATTACAAAGGAATGTGGAATTTTGGTCATCATTTTCGCATTAGAAAAGTTGATGAAAAGAGAAAAAATTATGATTGTGGAGTTTCAGCATCATTTGAGGTGGAATGTTGTTCACATGCAAATGATAGACAACCAATCAAAAGAACACTTCACTACTATGGAGTGTTGGAGGACATTATAGAGCTTGATTTTATGTCTTTCAAGAAAGTTATTTTTCGTGTTGAATGGTACAAGTTTATTGAAGTGGAGAAGAAAAAACTATCTTGCTCTGTAGTAATGGATTCCATATGATCAATACATCTAGTTTTGAAGCCACTTTTGAACCTTATGTGTTTCTAAGTCAGTGTCACCAATTTTTTCTCATTCCAAATTTAGAACAACCTGGTTGGTCATTTGTGATTGGTTATGATCTAAGAGGACGGAGAGTAACATTTGTTCAAGATGTAGATCACCATGATTTACTTGAAGATGCAGAAGTTCCCCCTAAACACATAGATGGCCAAGATGGAGATGATGAAGAATTTATTGTCAATGATGCATATGACCAAGATGAAGAACATGATGAGTTTGTTGAAGTGTATGAAGGACATGAGCAACCACATGGGCATCAAATCAATGAAGACGATGAATTCATTGATTTTAATTTACCTGTAGTTGAAGGTGACGAGGACTATGAAAATGGTGATATAAATTTATTTGTGGATTTAGGGTCTATTAATGATGGGGTATATATGCCATCAGATGAGGAGATTTCATGCGAGAATGACATTTTTTGATCACTATGTTTACTTTAAGATGCTTTTAAGGATTCACTACAATAAATTTTTTCTTTACAAATTAAGCATTGAGATTTTAATTGTAATGAATATTAAGTAATTTGAATGTTTAATGTTTTACTTGTGAGGATGACAATTTTTTATCACTATGTTTACTTTAAGATGGTAGTAAGGATTCACTATAATATAATTTTTCTTTACAAGTTAAGTAATGAGTTTTTAATTGTAATGAACATCAAGTAGTTTGAATGTTTAAGGTTTTACTTAAAAGACATATATATTTGGTGTTACCGATTCTCTTTTTTTATTGGTTTCTTGATCAAGGTTTTCTTACTTTTATGTTATTATGCGTTTTTTAAGAATGTACCCATGAGTGTTACCGATGCTATTATGGGGGATTCAATGATCTTCACTACTTTTATGGAAATGTTAACAAATGCATGAGGGAAAGACAGTGCTATGATGATGCTACATCTTGAATATTGTCTTTTACAAGTTCAATTATCTTATGTTCCTTATTATATTATGCTAATTTATGTTTGTGGAATGTAGACAGTCGCTAAAATCATTCCAACCCTATAACACCTTATAATACATCTAAGGTAATGTTAGTGGTAAAAATAGATCAATATTTTTGTGGATTTAGTTAACTTATTTCACTATATCTATTTATTAGTATTTGTGTTTTTACTAAGCGCACATTTTTTTTGCATGTAGGATTCGTTTATGCCCCTCAATACACCTAATGTTGGCATGCAAGGATCATTAATGCCCCCATATACATCCAATGTTATGCAAAATGTAAGATTCAACCATCTATTTGTGTGAGTTTGATTATGTTATTTGTTGAGAATCTAGGGAATATATTTAATAAATTTTTTTCATAATGACTCCATGATTTATGAGGTTACCAAGAGCTACATCATGACTTTCAATGGATCACCCCATCCGTTTTTGACTTCTTGTACCTACAATACTATTTTAGCAAGTAACCCAAGCAATACATTATTCCAAAACATGATGTCAACTTACTTTTCTAGGGTTTTTATGTAATCAAGAGGTCATTTTAGGGTTTCTTAAATTCAAACCTTAGATCATACTCTTTTCTATTTATGTCATTCTAGAGTTTATGACATGCCCGATAAATCAAATCATAGGGAAAAAATACCTTAAGATTAAGGTTTCTAAACACTATGGTATTTCTTAAAATATAAACCCATAAATTCAACCCTACTACATCTTATGATGGACCCTTTAAAATAAATTTATTATACATACCTCATGGAAACCTATCTATAGTGCTTATTATTTTGGTTACCATGATTCTTTGCAATGGTACTATAGATTTCATTGATCATTTTCCATCTTCATGACCTTCTTTTAATGAGTCTTCCGAGATATTTTCATTCTATAATGGGACTTTCTTCTTCATGTGTTCCATCAAGTTATAGTATGGTTGCTTATGGAACATTTCGACTTGGTCCTAGAGGGTCATTTGACTCTATTTGATTCAAACAAATTTTTTTGTGCAATATGTAACATGTCGAATTGTATCTTCATAACAAGAACTCAATGACAAGTTTTAAGAGCTCACAATGGGAGCTTGATCAAGAATACAATTCCTTGAGTATGAAACCCATGCCTCAAGCATAACAAAAATAATCTTCTTTTTCCTTTTTTACATAAATTACATAGAATTGTGATTACATATGTCATGATGAAGACCAAACCTAGTTACATATTTCAACATTATTCATCTATTATTCCATCTTATTATTTATATTTGTTCCTTCCAGGCTGTTTCTAGGGTGACTCCAACAAGTATACAATCTTTTGGTATATAGGGTCATGTTATGCCATCTACACCTAGACCAAAACCCCATAACATGCCCTTTACATCAAATGTGGGTCAGTCAGAATTCTCCCACGAGGACTGGAACAAGTTTCTTTGAGGAGTCTTATAGACTCACAAACAAGAATGTTAAGTGTCCTACCAGATATTCTTGCAAATGTTCAAATCAAACAAGAAATAATTGAACAAATTCGGTTATGGGAAATGTCATTGTTGGAAAGTGTATCTCTTGCAAGAGATCAACAGGTAAAATTGTTTTATTTTATTATAATTTCATTTATTATGTTTAGGATAATTATTTTAGAAATGAAAAATAGTTTCATATTTTGGTTGGGTTCTTAACAGTTCCACAATTTCATTGTAAATGCAGGAAGTAAGTGACAAAGTGCCTAATGTACCTATAAGGGCATCTTCCTCAATCCCCAAGACTACAATAATATCATTGGTAACCACAAAAGGAATGTAAGAAGTTACAATCTTGCTCACTTCAAAAGGAAATGTCTTGAAGGATGAAATGGGCTTGAAATTCTATCACTTTATCTTTCATCGTGAAGAACAATTATTTGGAAATACCATCCAAATGGATTGGAGGAAACAAACCAATGCCAAAAAAGAGGAACTATTTAAAGATGTAGTAATAGCATTTGGTAATCCTGGATTTGATAAAGAACTTATTTTAGAGATTGCAAGTAAATACATGCACTCAAAGAGGTCCAATTTAAGGTCAAAGTTGACAAAAAACTTGATGTAGCCACGTCTAGCTTGGATCACAGACCAAGTGACGTGGGACGAACTTCTGAAAGATGCCAAGTTTAAGAGGAATGTCCTAAAAATTCCAAACTATACACCCTCTGCACAAGGAGGAGCTAAGAGATGCATCTGAGATACAAGAAAAGAAACCCAAGCTAGGGTGTCAAAAATTGGATCTCACAAATTAGGCTCTAGTGGATATAATAGTATTTGTGGTGGCATGGTAAATGATATTTCCATCTATTATATTTCTATTTTAGGAAAAGTAACCATGGTCACGTTGAGTTAATTGTATCTTATTAGGTTACCTTATAAATATGATTATCTTTGCTAATGTAGGTTCACTAGTTTCAAAAGGAAGCTTTAGAGGAAGACTTAAAATATTCTTTATTACATGGTTCCCAAGGTCTTCACCAACACATGATAAATTGAGGGGAAAAATTAATTATTCGTTATGGATTTGAAAGTAAATGTTTGTAATATTTTATGAATAATGCAATAATTCAATTCAAGGTATATTGTTATTCTAACAAGTTAAAGTGTGTTGTGTATATGAATTAGGTGAAACATCTGGGAGTGAGCATGGGGAGGAGATACAAGCACATGATGATTCGTTTGTTGCACACAATCTTTCAATTTTCCTTTATGAACCTTGGTAGGAAACCATTATTGAATTTCAGTGAATGGGAGACAAAAATAATGAGGAGGGTATTCAATGTCATGAGCATTCCACACCCGCAATAATGTAGCACCTCCCAAAAAGAGGACAAAAAGGATTGATATGTGTTAAATTTTAATAACTTGAACATGCATCGCTCTAGCTTCTAAGGAGTGAACTAGGTTGTGAGGGCCCAAACATAAACAAATTCTATGTGCAACGAAACAAATTTTGAAGATACTTTGTTTTTTTATGAGTACATACAGATTATGGGCATCACTAAGACTATTGCAGGTCCTAACTTGTATTATTTGTTCGATTATGATCAATTTCATATGCTTATATTTTTGTTGTATGTAGATGACCTGGTCCTAATAGTTAGTTTAAAAAAATCTATCCCATGGTGCAAGAAGAAACTGGCAAGGGAAGTTGACATGAAGGACATCAACTACATGAGTTATTTCTTGGTGCTTGAGGTTTGGCTGAGTTGAGGTGAGATGGTCCTCAAACAGGTGTAAGTAATCAATTGAGATTCTAAAGAAATTTTGGATAATGGGCAATAAACTCTAGGGTACTTTTATGATACATATTTTTAAGTTATCAGTAGGTTCAGATTTAGATCTGGTTGATTCGTCATTGTACAAAACGTATATGGGTTCCCTAACATGTTTGGTAGACTTTAGCGGTCAAATTGTTGTGTGGATGAGATCCCTTGTCTCACAAACAAGGGGGGCTCAAACACCAATTTAGTGTCCATCTTGTCTACTAATATATGGTTGAGCTGAAGTTGCTACAAATCTACTCCATAGTTTGAGGTATGTGAGGTACTTAAAGGGCACACTCACACAATGCTTTGAGATGATGCATGCTTTAGTGGATTTTGACTAGGCCATAGATGCAGGTGGTAGGAAGAGTGATTCATGGTTCTGTTTCAACTTGGGTTCAGATATAATATCTTTTTTAGGATGGGATACCCATGTGTGCAAGTTGAAGAAGGCCCTTTCTAGGCTAAAGTAGCCTCCATGTACTTGGTACTCATGGATTGATGAGTACTTACAGATTATGGGCATCAGTAAGAATGATGTAGGTCCTAACTTGTATTATTTGCTTGATTATGATAAATTTGATATGCTTATATTTGTGTTGTATGTATATGACCTCGTCCTAACAGTTAGTTTAAAAAACTTTGTCCCGTGGTGCAAGACGAAACTGGCAAGTGAAGTTGACATGAAGGACATCAACCTCATGCATTATTTCTTTGTCTTGGAGATTTGGCTAAGTTGAGGTGAGCTGGTCCTCAATTAGGGGTAAGTACGCGATTGAGATTCTGAAGAAGTTTCGGATAATGGACAATAAACCCTAGGCTACTTTTATGATACATATTTTGAAGTTTTTAGTAGATTTAGATTCAGATTTGGCTTATTCGTCAGTGTACAAAAAGTAGATAGTTTCGCTAACATGTATAGTAGACTTTAGCAGTCAAATTGGTGTGTGGATGAGATCCCTCATCTCACAAACAAGGGGGGATCAGACACCAATTTAGTGTCCAACTTGGCTACTAATATATGGTGGAGTTGAGGTTGCTACAAATCTACTGAAAAATGCATGTGCCAACCTTAGATGTGTTTTTTTTTGTCTAGTTCATTTCGAAAATTAGAATGCCATGTGGATTAGACTTAGCTAGGGCATATTATTCCACAAGTGAGGTGATATATTATAAGCATTTGTTGCATGAAGCGTATGTACACTTTCCTATAGTATAATTGCAGTTTGATTAGGGTGCACTAGTTAAGGTGTCCTTGCTTCTTTTGTTATTCATTTAGTTTACCAGAGTTCTAAAGTTAGAATGCCACGTGGATCAAGCTTAGCTAGGGCACACTATTCCACAGCTGAGTTGTTATATTATAAGCATTTGGTGCATGTAGTCTGGGTACACATCCCTAAAGTTGAATTAAGGTTTGCTTAGGATGCACTAGTTAAGGTGTCCTGCTATCTTTGTTATCCATTTAGTTTACCAGAGAGTGTGTGCACTATTTTTCCTTTCCCAAGCTAATAAAGACAAATGGAGATGATTTTCTGAATGCTGTAAATTGTTTTTTTTTACTATCAATTTTCAATTAGCATTTGAGATTTCAGATCTAGCATGCAGAAGTAGTTTTCTGAGTTCCTTAAGTTTGCAGTTCTATTTCCCATGTAGTGAAATTTTAACATACTGTTCTAGACATCGAAAAATTGTATGCTTCAAGTAAAGTCTAGTCAAGATTTCCTAGCCTTTTGTATGCACTAGGGAAGACTTTAAACAACTTGTCTTCATCTGAATATTTTGCGGAATCGGTTTAAGTATGTAAGAGGACACAAATATTCAGTACTTTTGAACAATTTTATTACATTTTGGTTCAAAATCATACTACATATCAACTGGTGCTTTAAACATGTATTTCAAGCAGATTCGTTAAGCAAATTTTCTACTTCAGGTATGAGAACATGGGTATTATTTGCAGTATAAGAATAATTTGTTGCATTCAAAATATTATAGATGAAGAAGATATTGTAAGCCTCTCTTGTTTAACATAACTATTTTTCCTTCTTTATACCACTTCTTTAACCATTCATGAATTCACTTTTAGTGTATCAAGAGTTTTGTGATTTGTACATGGAGATGCCATTCTGGACATGTACAAATCTGACATGGAAAGGGTATTCTTCTCAGGTAAGAGTAGCGAATATACTCTATACCATAGTGATTTTGTTGTAGGAATAAATTTTTACATTCCTTGCAATTCAAATAGGCAGAAGTATTAATTCTATTGATCTATCGCTAAATGGGTTTGTGCTGACAGTCTTAACCTTTCTGTTGAGAGTCTTTTCTTTGTTTTGTATTTTCAGAGTCCAAATGGGTACACTATTTGATTGACTGTAGGAGATGCGACTCTTAGGTTTTTGCAAGTCTTTGGAGATCCTGATACCTTAAATAGGACAAAGAGTAAAGGTGCTACCAGTGCTTTTAACATGTATCTCATGCATATCCATTAAGTAGATTTTCCTCCTTCAAGAATGAGCACAAGGGTATTATTTGCTCACATTGATTTAGCCAGAACCAGCTAACCTTATGGAAATATCCATATATGGTTATGATAAGAGAGTTTTACAGGTCACATGTCTAGAGTGCTGCATCTGGAAGAGGTATTCATTGTATTGATCTAACGGTAAATGGATTTTTTGTTAAAATTCTTTGTTTTTGTGCTAACAATATTTATTTTGTTTTTGTGTTGACACAATGATAACCTTTCCTTTGTATTTGAATCTCTTGATGCCTTAAAGAGGACCAAGAGTAAAGATGTGGCTCGTGCTTTAAACATGTATTTCAAGCAGATTCGTTAAGCATATTTTACGCTTCAGGTATGAGAACATGGGTATTATCTGCTATATAAGAATCATTTCTAGCATTTGAAATATTATAAATAAAGAAGATATTGTAAGCCTCTCTTGTTTAACATAACTTTTTTTCCTTCTTTATAGTATTTTTCTAACCATTCATGAATTCATTTTTATTGTATCAAGAGGTTTGTGATTTATATATGGAGATGTTGTTCTAGACATGTACAAGTTTGACATGGAAAGGGTAATCTTCTCAGGTAAGAGTAGCGAATATACTCTGTACCATAGTGATTTTGTTGTAGTAATAAATTGTTACATTCCTTGCAATTCAAATAGGTAGAGGTATTCATTCTATTGATCTATTTCTAAATGGATTTGTGTTGACAGCCTTAGCATTTTTGCTGACAATCTTTCTTTTGTTTTGTATTTTCAGAGTCCAGATGGGTACAATGTTGCATTGGTGGCAGGAGATGATACTCTTCGGTTTTGGCAAGTCTTTGGAGCCCTTGATACCTTAAAGAGGACAAAGAATAAAGATGCGGCTAGTGATTTTAACATGTATCTCATGCATATCCGTTAAGCATATTGTCCTCCCTCACAAATGAGGACAGGGGTATTATCTACTCACATTGATTTAGCCATAACCAGTTGACCTTATTGAAATATCCATATATGGTTAAGATAAGAGAGCTTTACAGGTCACACATCTAGGGTGTTGCATCTGGCAGAGGTATTCATTGTATTGAGCTAACGCTAAATGGATTTTGTGTTGAAAGTATTTATTTTTGTGCTGACATTCTTCCCTTTGTTTTTGTGTTGACGCAATGACAACCTCTCCTTTGTATTTGGTAAGTCTTTGGAGCTCTTGATACCTTAAAGAGGACCAAGAGTAAAGATGCAGCTGGTGCTTTAAACATGTATTTCAAGAAGATTCCTTAAGCAGATTTTCTGCTTCAGGTATGAGCACATGGGTATTATCTACTGTATAAGAATAATTTCTTACATTCAAAATACTATAAATAAATAAGATATTGTAAGACTCTCTTGTTTAACATAGATGTTTTTCCTTCTTTATACCATTTCTCTAACCATTCATGAACTCATTTTTAGTGTATCAAGAGATTTGTGATTTGTATATGGAGATGTTGTTCTAGACATGTACAAGTCTAACATGGAAAATGTAATATTCTCAGCTAAGAGTAGAAAATATACTTTACCATAGTGATTTTGTTGTAGGAATAAATTGTTACATTCCTTGCAATTCAAATAAGCATAGGTATTCATTCTATTGATCTATCGCTAAATGGGTTTGTGCTGACAGTCTTAGCCTTTTTGCTAACAGTGTTTCCTTTGTTTTGTATTTTCATAATCCAGATGGGTACACTATTGCATTGGCTACAGATATGAGACTCTTAAGTTTTGGAAAGTCTTCGTAACTCCTAATACCTTAAAGAGGACAAAGAGTAAAAATGCGGTTGGTGCTTTTAACATGTATCTCATGCATACCGTTAAGCAGATTTTCCTCCTTCAGGAATGAGCATAGGGGTATTATCTGCTGACATGGATTTAGCCAAAACCAGCTGACCTTATGGAAATATCCATATATGGTTAAGATAAGAGAGATTTACAGGTCACACGTCTAAAGTGTTGCATCTGGCAGAGGTATTCATTGTATTGATCTAACACTAAATGGATTTTGTGTTGAAAGTCTTTGTTTTTGTGCTGACAGTCTTTCCTTTGTTTTTGTGTTGACACAATGAAAACCTTTCCTTTGTATTTCATAAGTCTTTGGAGCTCTTGATACCTTAAAGAGGACCAATAGTAAAGATGTGACTAGTGCTTTAAACATGTATTTCAAGCAGATTCGTTAAGTAGATTTTTTGCTTCAGGTATGAGCACATGGGTATTATCTGTGGTATAAGAATAATTTCTTGCATTGAAAATATTATAAATAAAGAAGATGCTATAAGCCTCTCTTGCTTAACATAACTCTTTTCCCTTCTTTATACCATTTCTCTAACCATTCATGAATTCATTTTTAGTGTATCAAGAGGTTTGTGATTTGTACATGGAGATGTCGTTCTGGACATGTACAAGTCTAAGATGGAAAGGGTAATCTTCTTAGGTAAGAGTAGCGAATATACTCTATACCATAGTGATTTTGTTGTAGGAATAAATTTTTACATTCCTCGCTATTCAAATAGGCATTGATTTATGTTATATTGAAGATGTTGTAAGTTTATCTTGCTTATCATATCTATTTTACCTTTTTATTCCAGTTCTCTAACTATTCATGAATTCATTTATTTTATTTAGAGGTTTGTACAGAGGGGCATATGAAACAACCAAAAGCATGTTCATGTATTAGGTATAGTAGTCAAGGATTGCATTGAAGAATTTGACCATTTTTTCTTTTCAGTTGAGTAAAAGACTACTTCTCAAGTAAGAAGAGTGAATGTGATGTTCTCAAAACCGTTCAGTGTTGGCTAAGCAATTGTTACTGCATATATCTATTTCCAAAAGATATGTATTTGGCTCTAGCTAGAACATATAGCCTAGCTCGTATAAATGGGACTGTTGAATATGTCTTTCGGAAATTTAAATCTTGGTGAGGGATAGAAACAACCCGAGTATAAATTATTTTTCACCCTACTTGAGTATAAATTCTATTACCCTTCTGATCCTCATTACAGGTATGTAACATCTGAGATGGAGTAAAGGAAAATGTGTTCCATAAAATCGATTTTATGGAAGTATAGGAAAGGTTATGGTAGTTGTTTCACTTATTATATATTTAGATATAGCATTTATTAATAACTTAGTTGTTGAAATTACATTTACAATTAAAAAAAACTATATTTAAACAGGCTATTCTAATACTATTGAAATATTTCCAAAACTGGAAAATTACATATATCAGAAATTTTGATTTAGTAGATGCTGAGAGATCATTATTACTACGGTGAAATATGGCTTTGAATTTAAACTATGGTGAATGGAAAAAAGAACCTTAGCTCCAACCAACCACTGGAACTACCAACCTAAAACAATGAATTCCAATGTAGAATAGATTGAAAGAATTATAAAAGAGTTGAATAAAAAACCAAGAATATATTCACATTCAACTTTAGTCGCATTTAGATCATGTATTTAATCCGCCTCAGCAATGTGATCTAAAGATCGATATCAAGATCAGAGATTTGAGATGCACCATTATTTGTGTTTTCAAACATAACATGATCCGTTAAGATAGAGAAATCCAGCAATAGGTTGCGAGCAGAGATTAGTTTCTTGATTTCTATGGGCCGATTTTTCCAAGTTTGATTCGTTGTATTTTTTGTATTTTAAAGGGCCATCCTGCTTGGTAAGGAAGCCCTTAATCTTTTATGAGAAAAATTTAATGAAGAGAAATTTGGAGGGTAAAATCATTGTTGTTTGCTTGTTTTTTTCAGAGCATTTCTGCTGCAAAATTATCGAGTTAAAAGTACTAGACTATTTTTGTTTTGTAGTTTTCAGAATTTATTTACTGCAGAAAATTAATTTGTTAGGTAAAATATTTTTTGGGGTGCTACAAAGAAACAAAAAATTGAAAATGGTACTTAGAAATTAAAATTATTTGTCCCTTTTCTTGGCCTACTTTTCCCACCTTATCTTTATTTGGTGCATAGCTTAGGAACCCAAGCTTTCTTTATGCCTTTTCAATACTCCTTTAATATATATAAGTTTCTCGCTCATTAAGATTGGGACATTCAAGAGTTCCTTTGTTTGAAATTGAAGCATTAAATGCTTGAGGCACTAGGTTATATCTAATGAGAAGGGTGGAGATCATGCTAGGCTTTGTTCGCGTGCTAAATTTGCCCAAACTATGTTTTACATTTTACAATTTCTTTCCTTGTGGCTTTATGTTCTTTTATCATTCTTTTGGCTACATCAACCTTCGGGGCCAAGTTTTCTGTCCTTGACTTAAGGATGTGGATATAGGGGGACAATTCCAATGACGAGAAATGGATAATTGGAAAATATGAAAAGTGATAAGTATGGATTACCTTGGATGTGCTCTATCAATCAATGTCTCACCAATAGTGTCGTTCCTAAACCATAAGGCCTCAAAGGAGGTCTCACTGGACTGGAATCAAATACTAACCTCCCAAGGGAAGTGTGGTAACAAGGATACAATCCAGATTGGTCAGTCAACCAAATTGCCCCATGATCCATATTAATATTCCCATAACATTATTATGAAAGTATATGATTGCTAGAATGGTTGAGTACCTACCAAAATATGAGCCACCTTCATTCAAGAAGAATGCTAGATGGGAGAGAGGTCTGGCTGGAGCAATGGGTGGATAAAATGTGGCATAATGCATTGGGCTGACCATCATTAGGCTGCTAGCTATCTGGCTGTCAAAATGAGGAGAAGAAGTTTCACTTATGGCTTACCCACTTTTGGTGGGTAACATGCTACATGAAGAATACCATCGAACCATATAGATGTCAAAATTCTTAACAAAGTGTGCCGCATATGCATCATATCAAGATGTAGCAATCAATGAGGAAGCTATATCCATTGTGTATGCCCATCATAGTTCAACTAAGGGTAGCTAACACACTATCTCCACATCATGTGAAGCACCATTAATCATGGTGTAAACACTTTGGGAGTAAGCAAAAAGATAACATAAGGATCCAAAATGTTGGTTTACTTAGACTCCCTAGTTCAAGAGAAGCTAGTATTTGGAATAGGTTTCCCAATCCCCACATCTATCTCAACGTTTATGGTTCTACCTCTTGTAACCTTGACCCTATCATCCATGGTTTCAACCTCTCTTCTCACTACTGAATGTTGGTTCAGTTAGAAGGTAGAAATATTTCTTGCCAACCTTGTCTTTTTCCTATAAGGAGAGGGTCCTCTTCCTTTCTTCTTTTGTTCCCTACACTTGGGTGGTCTACATCACATCCTCCTAGTTTTCCTCATGTTTGGGGCTTTGTGAACCAGACTACCAGCTTTGGTAATGTTGTAATACATGGTGTTTAACATAATAGACTAGATTGGTGATACTCGACACTACCAACACTCCTTTTGAATGAAGATTCATTTTTCTCAACCTCTCTTCATTGAACTCGTTTTGTCATGCTTCCCAACTTATTACTGTAATAAGTAATGCCATTTGTGGGAGAGTTCTCTCTGTGATTTACTGCAATAGCCAGAATACCATTCAGTTGAGTAGTTCGCTGGGAAGGAGGACATTTATCATGTTTTGAACCAACTTTCCTCTTCTCTGTTTGATGTTTTCTAGTTCCATCACCGCTTGATCTCACAACTTCTGGCTAGGTGGAACTCTTCACTTCTCTCTCCCCTATCTCCTAATTTAGGGAAAATCCCATATGCTTGTTGAGTATTGATGTTGATTAAGATTTTGCAAGTTTTAATTAGAGATTTTGTTCACTCTTCTAAGAAGAGTTTTCAAAGACTTTCCATCCCACTGCAGAGAAAAATAGGTGCTTTACTCTCATTTTAAAAGGGTTTGAAACTTACCTTGTATTTTCACTAGTATCCATGACATTTTTGGGCTTTGAATGGGAACAAACAGTGCTATCAACCAAAAATAGAGATGGTATCATCATTCAAATTTATGTTTATATTAAAGAGTATATTGATTTTGTTTTTGAGCCATTTTATATTGAGAGTTTAATAAGTTTGCAGAATTTTAATTTTATTTCAATTATTAATTATTATAAATATGGTAGCGTTTTTTATCATAAAACAAGTAAAATGACTCTACTATTGCATTTGCAGGTGCTCTGAGGAATCAGGCAAGGCAAGGCAAGTGATAATGAAGAAATACTAAGAGTGCAAACGTTTCTATTTCACGTATGCACTACATTTATTTTATTTTATTTTAGTAAGTAGCTCTCTTGGAAATGGTTGAACAATGGTATAAAACTTGCCTTACATGAATTTATTATTTTATTCTTAACAGGAAGAAGGATGGGTGGTTTGGTGTGCCTACAAGAAACGATTAATTGCCCAGAAAAAAGCTAGTGATAGAGACTTTTCTGCAACTTCAGCTTGCTATGAAGTTGATCATAATAGTTCATTAGCTGAATTAGATTCATTGGATATGAAGCTTCCTCAGGAACTAGATCACCACCATTTTGGATACTAATTGCAGGAATTCTCAAGATGCAAACAAGAGATGGAACCAACTCGAATTGTGAAAGCCAGTAGCGGAGAAGATAATTTTGTAGGTCACCAATAATTTGAGAATTTGCCTATATCATGTTACTAGGACTTATGTCAATTTTCCATCTTTTGTAAAACCTTCATGAAGACATAATTTCCAATCAATTGTAGATTCAAATGCATATACATTATTACAATTCTTTGTTCTCAATGAAGCCAATTCCAATTATACAAGGGTCTTGAAATTGTGGTTTAACAACTAGATATGAATTTAATTTCCACCATTTAATGTGATTGAAGCTTTGAATTTATATGTTAGAGAGTAAACCCTCTTGTAGGATGGAGAAATCTAGAACCTTTTTTTTTGCCTCATAATATGTCTTAAAATGAAGTTCCAACTGAGGATTGTGCATGTTCAAATGACATGAATGCATTTTCATAAAATATAAGTGTGTTGCCTTATTATTTTCAATGTTGCTTTTGAGAATTGTTTTTTCATTTGGATTTAAAATTACTTTGCTGTTAGCTTTAAAAATAATGGACTTATTTATTTTTTATTTTGTTTGTATCCATAAACAACAGAGATTTAAGGTAATTAAAATCACTATTTGGGAACTTTGAATGTTGAAACTACCTTGAAAGAACATTTAAAATGATTTTATTTTATTTTTAAATATTTTTTAT
>APFE031232042.1:217705-263854 GCA_000404065.3 Pinus taeda | reverse complement strand
AATATGAAAACCGGAATTATTACTTTATTTTGAAATGTTATTAGTTCAAATGATGGATTAAATAATATTGTAAATAGCCTTATGAGAAAAGTTATTTACTTCCTCTTGTCTAATTAAAAGAAACGGTTGCCAGCAAACAAGGGGCAGCCCTAACTACTTTTTCTTTCCATAGAAATGGAAAAAGAAAAGAGACCTGGGCTGTTAAGGAACAGACAGGGAAAGTAGGAGGACAAGAACAAGAGAAAGGAGTACTATGTCTGGTGAGGACCAGATGGTACCAGCACTGCTGTGCGTTATTCTGCACTGCTATTAGCGTGCATCACCTTGCTGAAGGCAGTGGCCTGCAAGTGAGCTTGGGGGAGAGAATCATATCTAAATAACTGATCTCGTGGTTGGGAGGATAACAAGCTTTAAATGAGTTTCTCCAGTTTGGAAAGGATCATAAACTAAAGAAGGCACAGTACAATTAAGTACACTATGATTACAGTATTTATTTAGAAATTCTTCTTAAATCTGTAAAGGTTATCATTAACTGTAAATGAGAGTTCATTGTAAATCTGTGAAGGTTGTTATTACCTGTAAATGAGAATTCATTGTAAATCTGCGAGGGATATGGATAACTGTAACTAGAATTAATTACAAATCTGTAAGGCTAATGCTAATGGTAAATGAAAGAGTAATATAAGGGAACTGGGTAGTTTGTTTATTTCCTCTTATTGGTTAAGTCTGGTAGGGCATTCCTCAGTTAGAGTAACCACCGAACAACTCAGAGGGTAACCCGAGAATAACCAGTACTATATTGAATTTAAACAAAGTAGAAATTACGCTGTATATATCAGAACCGTAGAAACATGGTCAAGTAAAGTACAAACTACCACTACTCCGGACAAGCAATTTATAAGATAGTGAACAGCAGAGAGTTCGGTAAGATGGAACCAAGATTACATTATAACTTGCAAACTAACACATATAGCGACATTAAAAGAACTGTACTGTAAGTCGTAAAGCCGAGGGGTTTTCTGGCTTTAAATTATTTCCAACACTTATATCACGAGGGCATAAGTACCTGGACTCAGCATGGTGCAGATGCAAAACAAAGAGATTTAACTGTAAAACCTTAAATGACCCGAGTCGGGAAATCTAGTATAATGATCGTGGATAAAGCAAACAACCTGTAAGTGTATATATATATATATAGAGAGAATCACAAAATATCCAATACAGACCATATATCAATGGAACCCTGTATAAAATCAGACGATAAGGATATACATATATGAACTGTAAGCCGCGAACAGATTTTCTGGGTTAAGGAAGCCATCAACATAGATATGCATTTATCAGGCGCAAGAACCTATAGAATATCCCGAACAAGCAAATCGATACCTCAACGTATAAAATAACTGTAACCGCAACTGACATTTATATTTAGGACTGTAATGCTCGGAATATTTCTCAACGGAAAACTCAGAGGTATTTATGCAATATAAGGTAGCGAATGCTAAAACAATGCATAGCCCTTGTGAGAAAAACCATGCAACAAGATGAATAACCAGGAAGCGCAATAATAAACCGCGCAAATTCCGGATGCATTGGTAATAATAGACAAAGCAATATAAAGAGTTAAATTTATATAAATAACAGAAGGTGTTACAGTATAAGTCCTGGAATCAAACAATACACCGAACCCAAAAGTACCAGCAATGTAAGACTAAATAAGTCTGCCGACTGGCTACATATCGTTTAATACAGAATAAAGCTCATTATCATACTCGAGTCCTCGAAGAAGCTCGAGTAAGTTCATATGACTGACCCTGACCTAAGCTATAACCGCCCAGTATTACAAAATGAATCAGAACCCCTAGTAACATAAATGCCCATGCCGAGAGCTTCGCAGCTCGTGCAAGCCATAACGGAGCAAGAGTTAACTCCTGGCATGAAAAGAAAACGACATTCAGGAATTGAACTCGAGCTAAACGAAGAATGAGGCCGTGAGTTAGGGTAACTTACCTGGCGATTCGCAGAAGGTTGAAAACCTGTGCACTCCTATCGCCGCAGACCTTTACGCCTGGTATCCTGTTCAGGCACACATTGCACCAATAAATTAATCCCGTCGTGGCAAACAAAAGACAGTAAGAAAAATTCAGATATGTTAAAAGACCTCAGTTACCTGGAGCAGAACGAAAACTCTACCATTCCACGCAGAGAAGTATCGATATCATCCTCGACCAGAGAGGTCTGTCAATCCAGTGAAGGCAACAGATTGTTTAGGCGGTAATCGGAGCAGATCCAGGTATACCATGGAAGAATCGACAGAGAACCCATCATCGGGAGAGCGCTGCCTCGCAAGCCACCCTTGCAAATAACAGACCCAAACCCTAGGTAAACCCTTTTCAATCAGCATAAACCATTTACCACCATAGATTCCAGACTTCAAATCTTGGGCGTTCATTACATGCCTGATCCCGAGGTTGTGGCGGGTTTAGCTGTGGCATTTATTGCCACCAGCTACCGCAGCACATTCACCAAGGATCGTATCAAAGGAGATAGCGAGGAGACCAACTATCCCCGTCCGGACTGCAAGTGGATCGCCTCCAGATTAGCAAGTATCAGTCGGAGCAATTAGCATTAAGGTTCGATAGACAGGTGGTGGCGGGAACGCCAAGGTGACATGGCCGTTCTGCCAACTCATGGCGTAAATAATGTATAAAATGCCCCCACCATATATATATTAACATGTAAACTATTAATACAATGTAATACGCATGAGCTATTATTACCTCAAGTAAATAGTTAATGTAGTCCGAAGATTGGTACACTTTAATAAGTAAAATTTTTTTGTTTTACTGTGTAAGGGTAGTGACATATGGTATCAGAGCCTAGATACAGCACTGTGGCCTCTGGGTAGAATAGCAATGACAGACGAGGACATTGTATTAAATAAATAACAAATACTCATTACCGATAATACTCTTGAATGTTGCTTTCTGTTGTTGCAATGAAGTACAGGATCCAGGTTTTGAAGACGGAGACATGAGGAGAGCGGATAACACAACACGACGACCTGTAATGGGGCAGGGTGTACTTGGTCCGGAGAATAACCCAGAACTGTGGGTGCAACTTGGGGAAGAAGCCAGAGTTACGAACCAGGCAATCCTGGAGACGGTGCAAGAACTGAAGAACGAGATGGCTCGTCTACGGGAGGACAATGCTCGGTTAATGATGGAACAAGAAAGAATCTTGAAGAGTTTGTGTGACAGACAAAATCAATTACCAGTTAATCCTAGTGCAGAACAGCAAAGGATGTCTGAAGAACAGAATCATCACATACCTCCCGAAGGATCAGAAGAACGAGAGGAACACTCCGATAATGTATTTGACCAGCAAACCTCAAAAAGACAAAAGGTAGAATTACAAGGAGAATTCCGCAAAATTAAACCACCACATTTTGATGTAGAACAAGAAGAAGTGGCTGAAGCCTGGATCATTAATATGAACAAGTATTTTCAGCTTTATGAGTATGATAACAACCTTAAAGCATGACTGGCTATTTTTCAATTACAAGGGAAGGCCACCTTATGGTGGGAGGAAGTGAAGATAGTAAAAGGGGTCACCGAACAGAATATTACATGGGACAATTTTCAAAGGTTCTTTAAGGAGCGATATTTAACGGAACGCTTCTATGATGAAAAGGCGAGAGAGTTCCATGATTTGTGATTAGGACAGCAGACTATGGATGAATTCATCACTCGCTTTACTTCCTTACTTCGTTACATGCCATATATCAGGGAAGAAAAGGCAAAAGTCCAGCGATTTGTTAGCAGTTTGCCACCATATATGCGAGAGGGGATTGAGTTTGACAATCCAAAGACAATGGACGAAGTAATCCGCAAAGCTAGAATTTCTTATCAACAAAGTAAACAGAAAGGGGAAACTGTTAACAGGAAATGAAATGAGAAGAGAGGTTTTAAGACAGTTGGAAACAGCAAAGGGAATCGCAGCAATGGAAATAAGGGAAATGGCAAAGGAGAAAACAACAGATTTGCACCAAGAACTACATCTAAGTTTAGAACCACAAATGAGGCCAAGGTCAGCGAACAACAACCAAGGTTGGACAGCGAAGGTACAGCAAGACCCCCGGTGCAGTGCTGGGGTTGTGGGGGACCTCACTACATTAAAAATTGTCCACAGCGGAAAGGAACTGAACAATTATCCAAAATTCATGAAGCTTCAACAGTGGGCGAGGTTGGTCGCAGTGTACCCAGGATTAACGCGGTTCTGGAAGACCGTCAGGCAGAATATCAGCCAACCATGGTTGAATTCGAAGGTAAAATCTCAAACCTTACCATATCTGTTTTAATTGACCCTGGGGCTACGTTAAGCTATGTGAGCCCAAAGATAGTGGAACAATGTAGTTTACAATTTGTTAAATTTAAAAATCCTTGGCTAGTGGAACTAGCTACTGGAGCCAAGCGACGGGTAACAGCCAAAGTCAACGATTGCTCATTTACCATAGCAGACCAGCCAGTGACAGCTGATCTGAACGTACTCCCTCTCGGCTCCTATGACATCCTAATCGGAATGGAATGGTTAGAAAAACACTGGTCATTAGTTGATTGCAAAACCAAAGTTATTTACTATAGAGACCAGCAAGGGAACAGGAAAGAAATGCAAGGAATTAAGCAACCAGTGCAAGTTCACCCGATAACTGCAAACCAACTAGTAAAATGCATACAGAAGGGGTGTCAAGTCTACGCCATTCAAGTAGGATATGCGGATTCCAAGGATAAATCAGCATCTTTGAACAGTATTCCTATAATACAAGAATTTACAGATGTATTTCCAGAGGAAATTCCTGGACTACCGCCGCGAAGAAATATAGATTTTACCATTGAGCTGGTACCTGGGGCTGCACCAGTATCACGAGCACCCTACAAAATGAGTATACCTGAACTGACAGAATTGAAAATGCAGTTGTAGGAATTATTAGACAAGGAGTACATTCGCCCTAGTGTGTCTCCATGGGGAGCTCCAGTGTTATTTGTCAAAAAGAAGGATTGTACCCTCCAGATGTGTATCGATTACAGACAATTGAATAAGTTGACCATCAAAAATAAGTACCCCTTACCCCGGATCGATGAATTGTTCAATCAAGTGAAAGGCGCAACAGTGTTCTCCAAGATCGATTTGCGATCAGGATATCATCAAATCCGAATTAAAGACGAGGACATCGCTAAAACCGCTTTTAGGACAAGGTATGGACACTACGAATTTGTGGTTTTGCCATTTGGGCTAACCAACGCCCCTGCAACTTTCATGTGTTTAATGAACAACATTTTCCATCCATACTTGGATCGGTTTGTGCTGATATTCATTGATGACATATTAATATATTCACGTACAATCGAAGAACATTATGAACATCTCCGAGTGGTATTACAGACCCTTCGAGAGCACCAGTTGTACGCGAAATTTAGTAAGTGTGACTTCTTTAAGGAGGAGATCCAATATTTGGGTCACGTTATCACAAAGGAGGGAATTGCAGTAGATCCGGAAAAGATAAAGGCCATAATGGATTGGCCTGTGCCAAAAGATGTAGCGAACGTCCGATCTTTCATGGGATTGGCTGGTTATTATAGGAGATTCGTGGAAGGTTTCTCAAAAGTAGCTTTCCCCATTACCTCATTACAGAAGAAAGGAAAGTCATTCCATTGGACCCCAAATTGCCAGAAGAGTTTCGAGCAACTGAAGCATCTGCTCACCACGGCACCTATTCTAAGTATAGCAGATCCTAATAAGGATTATGTGGTCTACACAGATGCTAGTAAGGAAGGATTGGGAGGAGTCTTAATGCAAGAAGGCAGGGTGATTGCTTACGAATCACGTAAATTAAAAGAACATGAACAAAGGTATTCCGCCTATGACTTGGAACTGGCTGCTGTTATACATGGTCTGAAGATGTGGCGTCATTATCTTATGGGCAAGAAATTTCTGCTGCTCACCGACCACCATAGTTTGACCAACTATTTCAGCCAGCCTACTTTAAACGCTAGACAAGCGCGGTGGATGGACTTTCTAAGCGGTTTCGACTTTGATATAAAACATTTGCAAGGGAAAGAAAATAGAGTGGCAGACGCCTTAAGCAGGAAAATACAAAGTTTGTATGAAGTTTCCATTAGTGGATGGAAAAACCCCTTTCTAGACATAATAAAAGAAATTTCAGATCAAGATGCAGAATATCAGCAGTTAAAACAACAAATACAGCAATCTGTTAGAGGGGACAGTCAACAAGAATATACGATAGATGATGCTGGATTAATCTACTTTAAGCAAAGGATATATGTGCCCAATCAAAGCAGAATTAAAAATCTGATCATGGACGAGTTCCACATCAGCCATTATGCTGGCCACCCGGGTTATCAAAAGATGATAACAGCAATCCGGAAGGAATATTTCTGGCCAGGAATGAAGAGGAATATTGTGGAATACTTGGCACGATGCTTAGAATGTCAGCAAATTAAAGCTGAACATCAGCATCCAGCAGGACTGTTACAACCCTTGCCCATTCCAGAATGGAAATGGGAAATCATCTCCATGGATTTTATTACGGGATTACCTAGAACAAAGAAAAACAATGATTCCATTATGGTAGTAGTGGACAAATTAAGTAAGGCTGCACATTTCATACCAGTGCAATCTACATACAAAGCTGCACAAATCGCCCACATTTTTATGCAGAATGTGTTCAGATTGCATGGCCTTCCAAAAACAATAATCTCCGATCGGGATGTGAAATTCACATCAGCTTTTTGGAAGACACTGTTTACTGATTTGGGCACTCAGCTGAACTTTAGCACAGCCTACCATCCGCAAACTGATGGACAGATGGAAAGAGTGAACCAAGTAGTAGAAGATATGCTAAGGGCTTATGTTATGCAACAACCCACACGGTGGGAAGAGTACTTACATTTGGTGGAATTTGCGTATAACAATGGGTATCACACCTCAACGCAAATGAGTCCATTTGAGGTTATGTACGGACGAAAATGCCGTACACCCTCCAGCTGGGGAGGGCCTGAGGATAAATTAAGTTTAGGACCTGAAATGCTTAAAGATATGGAGGCCATGGTAAAGAGAGTGCATGTTAATTTGAAGGCGGCTCAGGACAGACAAAAGAATTTCGCTGATCGGAAAAGAAGATTTAAGGAATTCCAAGTTGGGGATCATGTGTATATTCGGATTCAAGCCAAGAGAAGTACCTTGCAGTGGGCTGGTTGCGCTAAATTGGCACCCAGATATTGTGGACCCTTTCAAATTTTAGCAAGGGTCGGACCGGTGGCATACCAGCTGGCTTTGCCAAGTCACATCCGAGTCCATAACGTATTCCATGTTTCAGTCCTAAAGAAGTATGTGTA
The DNA here is from genome assembly GCA_000404065.3 of Pinus taeda. Classification (NCBI taxonomy): domain Eukaryota; kingdom Viridiplantae; phylum Streptophyta; class Pinopsida; order Pinales; family Pinaceae; genus Pinus; species Pinus taeda. Next base: position 256,439 of record APFE031232042.1, on the reverse strand, counting down.
TGACCCTAAGCATGTAATCCGATGGTAGGATATACAGGTGGGGTTATTGTTATAATAAAAATTCAGCAAGAATTCCATTTGAAATGAAACTAATTCAGAAATTTTGTGATGCAAGTCGAACCGGAAGGAGAAGTACTGGTCGAGCCGCTGAGCATTCTCGACCAGAGAGAAGTGCAGCTGTGGAAATGAGTTATTACCCAAGTTAAGGTTCAATGGCGACATTTTGGGCCTGAGGAGGCCACTTGGGAAGACCAAGAATTGATGAAGAAAACATATCCAGACCTGTTCATGACTGTAAGACACCGAGACGATATCCAATCTTAGGGGGAGGAGATGTAATGACCAAACAGTTATATGAATAATTTTCTAAATTACCATGCTAGGTAAATATGAAAACCAGAATTATTACTTTATCTATGTTGAAATGTTATTAGTTCAAATGATGGATTAAATAATATTGTAAATAGCCTTATGAGAAAAGTTATTTACTTCCTCTTGTCTAATTAAAAGAAACGGTTGCCAGCAAACAAGGGGCAGCCCTAACTACTTTTTCTTTCCATAGAAATGGAAAAAGAAAAGAGACCTGGGCTGTTAAGGAACAGACAGGGAAAGTAGGAGGACAAGAACAAGAGAAAGGAGTACTATGTCTGGTGAGGACCAGATGGTACCAGCACTGCTGTGCATTATTCTGCACTGCTATTAGCGTGCATCACCTTGCTGAAGGCAGTGGCCTGCAAGTGAGCTTGGGGGAGAGAATCAGATCTGAATGACTGATCTCGTGGTTGGGAGGATAACAAGCTTTAAATGAGTTTCTCCAGTTTGGAAAGGATCAGAAACTAAAAAAGGCACAGTACAGGTAAGTACACTATGATTACAATATTTATTTAGAAATTCTTCTTAAATCTGTAAAGGTTATCATTAACTGTAAATGAGAGTTCATTGTAAATCTGTGAAGGTTGTTATTACCTGTAAATGAGAATTCATTGTAAATCTGCGAGGGATATGGATAACTGTAACGAGAATTAATTACAAATCTGTAAGGCTAATGCTAATGGTAAATGAAAGAGTAATATAAGGGAACTGGGTAGTTCGTTTATTTCCTCTTATTGGTTAAGTCTGGTAGGGCATTCCTCAGTTAGAGTAACCACTGAACAACTCAGAGGGTAACCCGAGAATAACCAGTACTATATTGAATTTAAACAAAGTAGAAATTACGCTGTATATATCAGAACCGTAGAAACATGGTCAAGTAAAGTACAAAATACCACTACTCCAGACAAGCAATTTATAAGATAGTGAACAGCAGAGAGTTCGGTAAGATGGAACCAAGATTACATTATAACTTGCAAACTAACACATATAGCGACATTAAAAGAACTGTACTGTAAGTCGTAAAGCCGAGGGGTTTTCTGGCTTTAAATTATTTCCAACACTTATATCACGAGGGCATAAGTACCTGGACTCAGCATGGTGCAGATGTAAAACAAAGAGATTTAACTATAAAACCTTAAATGACCCGAGTCGGGAAATCTAGTATAATGATCATGGATAAAGCAAACAACCTGTAAGTGTATATATATATGTAGAGAATCACAAAATATCCAATACAGACCATATATCAATGGAACCCTGTATAAAATCAGAGGATAAGGATATACATATATGAACTGTAAGCCGCGAACAGATTTTCTGGGTTAAGGAAGCCATCAACATAGATATGCATTTATCAGGCGCAAGAACCTATAGAATATCCCGAACAAGCAAATCGATACCTCAACGGATAAAATAATTGTAACCGCAACTGACATTTATATTTAGGACTGCAATGCTCGGAATATTTCTTAACGGAAAACTCAGAGGTATTTATGCAATATAAGGCAGCGAACGCTAAAACAATGCATAACCCTCATGAGAAAAGCCATGCAACAAGATGAATAACCAGGAAGCGCAATAATAAACCGCGCAAATTCTGGATACATTGATAATAACAGACAAAGCAATATAAAGAGTTAAATTTATATAAATAACAGAAGGTGTTACAGTATAAGTTCTGGAATCAAACAATACACCGAACCCAAAAGTACTAGCAATGTAAGAATAAATAAGTCTGCCGACCAGCTACATATCGTTTAATACAGAATAAAGCTCATTATCATACTCGAGTCCTCGAAGAAGCTCGAGTAAGTTCACATGACCGACCCTGACCTAAGCTATAACCGCCCAGTATTACAAAATGAATCAGAACCCCCAGTAACATAAATGCCCATGCCGAGAGCTTCGCAGCTCGTGCAAGCCATAACGGAGCAAGAGTTAACTCCTGGCATGAAAAGAAAACGATATTCAGGAATTGAACTCGAGCTAAACGAAGAATGAGGCCGTGAGCTAGGGTAACTTACCCGGCGATTCGCAGAAGGTTGAAAACCTATGCACTCCTATCGCCGCAGACCTTCACGCCTGGTATCCTGTTCAGGCACACATTGCACCAATAAATTAATCCCTTCGTGGCAAACAAAAGACAGTAAGAAAAATTCAGATATGTTAAAAGACCTCAGTTACCTGGAGCAGAATGAAAACTCTACCATTCCACGCAGAGAAATATCGATATCATCCTCGACCAGAGAGGTCCGTCAATCCAGTGAAGGCAACAGATTGTTTAGGCGGTAATCGGAGCAAATCCAGGTATGCCATGGCAGAATCGACAGAGAACCCATCATCGGGAGAGCGCTACCTCGCAAGCCACCCTCGCAAATAACAGACCCAAACCCTAGGTAAACCCTTTTCAATCAGCATAAACCATTTACCACCGAAGATTCCAGACTTCAAATCCTGGGCGTTCATTACATGCCTGATCCCGAGGTTGTGGCGGGCTTAGCTGTGGCATTTATTGCCACCAGCTACCGCAGCACATTCACCAAGGATTGTATCAAAGGAGATAGCGAGGAGACCAGCTGTCCCTGTCCGGACTGCAAGTGGATCGCCTCCAGATTAGCAAGTATCAGTCGGAGCAATTAGCATTAAGGTTCGATAGACAGGTGGTGGCGGGAACGCCAAGGTGACATGGCCATTCTGCCAACTCATGGCGTAAACAATGTATAAAATGCCCCCACCATATATATATTAACATGTAAACTATTAATACAATGTAATACGCATGAGCTATTATTACCTCAAGTAAATAGTTAATGTAGTCCGAAGATTGGTACGCTTTAATAAGTAAAAATTTTTTGTTTTACTGTGTAAGGGTAGTGACAAAATTGTTCTCTGCTATTTTCCTCTTCTTCTCGTCTGCAGACCATCAATCTGTTGTAAAGACTTCACTCCTCTTCACTGTCCAAAATACTTGTGCTGATGCGTTAATATAGAAATATGGATACTGCAAATGACTAATGCGACGACTTAACTTTTGATGACGTGATGATAACATAAAGGAAAAGTATGGCAGTGAGTCACATAAATTAATTTTCTATCATTCTATATACCGTAGTAGCAACAACCTAACTTAGTAGTCACCAACTTTGCATCCTTAGGCGTGTAGAACATTAACTTGACATGAAAAGTATGGGAGTGAGTCACATAAATTAATTTTCTATCATTCTATATACTGCTGCAGCAACAACCTAACTTAGTAGTCACCAGCTTTGCATCTTTAGGTCTGTAGAACGTTAACTTGACATTCCTCCAACTGATGCAGAAAATTTGCTTGCGTACTTTTTGAGATTAGCTGCTGGTAGTAGTTTAATGAGGTGGTTGGGAGATTTTTGCCAACACTCCTCCAGTTACAATCACCGAAATTCATTACACCCAAACAATATTTAAGATAGACAAAATTATCTCTTGCGAGTGGCTTTTTAAATATGTTTACAAATAGCTCATGTGACCTGCAAAACAATTTCTCAAGTGTTAATCAATTCTTTAATGAAATGATACTTAGTGTCAACGTGTTTTCTCTTTATGTGGAAAACATAATTTTCAGATAGAGGAGTTGCATGATTATTTTCATAGTAATTTGTTGTTGTTCTTTCTTGTTTTTTCCATAAATCTTTCAACATTTTTCTCATCCTAACTGCTTGACATGTTGTTGTTGTTGCAACAACATATTCAACTTCTTATTATTGCTACTTTCTGAGATGTCCATGAACTGGCTACCAAACTCATGTGAAATACATAGGTTGAACTTCTTTTGCTATCGTCAATGTTTCCTTACTAATCACTCGCAGTGTAACCAACCAACTTGAAATCAGTTGTTGTAGTATCCAAAATACCATATTCCTTTTTCCCTTTGACATACTTTAGGATTTTATTTACTGCTTACAATGGTGTCTCCATTGGTGTCTCCATGAATCTTAACACCAAGCTCACTACATACATTATATGAGGCCTGGTTATTGTTAGATACATCAACGTGCCAACCATACTTATGTATAATGTCAGATTCACACTGTTGTTGCAATGTCCCATTGTTGTTACATCCTTCCTTACTGTTACAATAACTTTTGCTTAATTTCAACCCCATGACAATTTTGAGTTGGCACAGACTTTCTATATTTCATATTAAACCTCTTCAAAATATTTGTGGCATACTTTGCTTGAGAGATAAAGATGCGATTTTCTCCTCTCTTCACTTCCATTCCCAAAAATTACCTTAACAACCCAAATCTGTCATTTGAATCTCACTTTTCATGACTTCTTTGAAATCAGCACTGAGGAGGTCATTACTCCTCGTGAAAATCAAATCATCTACATATAAAACAACAATAAGAAGCTTATGGTCACTCTCTTTGATGTGGAAAGTAGAGTCACCATCACATGTTTCAAAGCCATTATCCAACAAGTATGCATCTATCCTATTGTACCATACATGTGGTGTTTGCTTCAGCCCATAAAGAGTTTTTTCAATCTATACACTGTATCTTCTTCGCCTTGAACCTCAAAACCCGATGGCTTCTGCACATATACTTCCTCTTTTAGTAATCCATTCAAGAATGTCGACTTCACATCCATTTGGTACACCTTACATCTATGTTGTGCAACTACTGACAACACTTTGTGTATGGTCTTCATTATTACAAGTTGCGCAAATTTCTCTATGTAATATGTTCAATGTCGTTTCTTGTATTGTTTGACAACCAACCTTGCTTTGTGCCTTTCTATCTTTCCTTCAACATTGATTTTGGTCTTATAGACCTACTTGACATCTAGGACTTATTTTCCTTTGGAAAGTTCCACTAACTCCCATGTGTCACTCCATTCTATTGCTTCCATTTCTTCATTCATTGCTGCAACCCATTTTTATTTTGTAACAATATCTTCAGAATAAATTGGATCATCTACATGACCAAAAAAAACATATAAAGACCTCATACCTTTGCTACTCAGCTTCATTTTTCTCATAAATTTCACTAAAATATTTAATTTTTTGTCTTCTCATGCTTTCATAAGATGGAATTGACATATCACTTGATATTTTTCTTAGAGAAGATGATGTTGTGAGTCTCTTCGATGCACTTGGAGTAGTATTTTTTTGTTTGCGTGACATTGTCATGTTGCTTGTTGATGGTGTCACTCGATGACTACTTTTTTGAGCTTGAATAGGTGTAGGAGGAGTCACCAATGAGGAATGACTTATTGTTGTCAATTCCTCTTTATCCTCTTCCATTATATTTACTATTACATTGATTGTCCTCTCCAAACTTCCATCCCATACTTCCTCTTCAATGAACTGCACATCTATGTTGATTATGACCTTCTTGGTTAATGTATTGTAGAGATTTTAAACCTTGGATTCATCACTATATCCAAAAAATATGCATTTCTACCCCTTGATGTCCAAATTCTTCCTTAATTCATCTCAGACATGTGCATAAGCCACACATCCAAACACTCTCTTGTGAGTGACACTATGCTTCCTTATACTCCATGCTTCTTCAGGAATCTTATTATTGACACTTTTTGTTGGACATCTATTTATAATATATGTTGCACAAACAATAAATTCAGGCCAATACTCATTTGGAAAATGTTTTTCCTTCATCATAATTCTTTCCATTTCTCCAATGGTTCTATTTTTCCTTTTTGCAACACCATTTTGTTGAGGTGTATACCTTGTTGTAAATTTCTTGTGAATGCCATGCTCCCTACAAAACTGGCGAAAGTCATTTGAGATGTATTCTCCACCTCTGTAAATCCTCAAAACTTTTATGTAATATCCACTTTGCTTCTCAACAAGTTCTTTGCATTAGTAGAAGCATTCAAACACTTCACTTTTCTATTTTAAGAAGTAGACATATGTCTTCCTTGTATAATCATTTGTGAATGCCAAGAAATAATAGTTGCCACCAATTGATGGTGTCTACATTGGTCCACATAAATCTAAATGGAAAATCTCCAACGGTTCCTTTTTCCTATTTGACATTCCCGCTGGAAATGATTCTCTATGTTGTTTTCCCAAGATGCATCCTTCACATAAGTTGTTTGATTCGTCTATGAGTGGCAATCCCTACACCATGCCTTTACTATGTAACAAATTTGAACCTCCAAAATCAAGATGACCAAATATTACGTGTCATAACCATTTTTCATCCTTAAACTTTGCTTGAAAATTGGTTTCTGTAACAACATGTATCTATATAAGAGCTCCTATAAAACAATTGACAGTCATCCTTGTGCACCTTCTTTCTTTAAATATAATTTTATCTTTAAGGGAAACATCTTATTGCTTGTCATTTTCACTTTTTCAATCAACTTCTTTCTTAGAATTTTATTCGATAGTGTGCATTCACCATTTTTAAAGAAGAAATTGTAGCCCTTTTGCATGCCTTGTCCAATGCTTATAAGGTTGTGCTTCAAATAATGGAAAAAATATACAATTGAAATATACTTCTTCTCCCCTTATTTTCTAGAATGTTGACTCTTTCTTTTTCCACAACAAACACTTTGTTATAAGTCCCCATTGTCACTTCAAATTTCACACTTTAATCTATATTTGAAAATTTTTATATGTTCCCTTTCATGTGGTTGTTGCACCCTAAATCTAAATACCATACATCGTTTTGCATATCTTGAGCTATATTAAAAGATAATAACATGTTGTCTTGGTTCTGATTTTCCTTTATGAAATTTTCATTTCGTTTATTACTAAGTTCATGCTTCTTCTTCCTACATTCATTTGCACAATGGATATAATTCTTACAATAATTACATTGAACGTGGGATTTATCATACCTATGATCTTGTGCTTGATTTTGTCTTGGACCTTAACTTATATTTTGATTTATTCTTCTTTCACTTGAGTTTGAAGGGCTCCCACTTCCACTTCTAGGTGGACTTCTTCTCCTTCTCATTTGATCTTCCTCTGCATCTACCTTGACCAATGGAAATTTGTGTCTTGACGACATGTTCCAATGAGTTGTTTTTTGTTCTATTGAACCTATGCTCATGAGAAATCAATGATTCTTGAAGCTCATCCACTGAAAATTATGAGAGATCCTTTGTCTCTTTTATGGTAACAACAATATAGTCAAATATTGATGGAAAACGTATCAAAATTTTCTCAAATATCCTTCTATCTTCAAGTGTCTCACCATAAGACCTGATTTAGGTAACTGGTCCAATAACTTGTGTGAAACATGAGTCCATATTATTAGATACTTTCATGCAAATTCTTTCAAAACCTCTTCTTAACATTTGTAGGTTTGTTGTCTTGACTTTTGCCATGTTTTGATAGGTTGTCTGGAGAATATCCCATGCTTGCTTGGACTTTGTTACTATTGCAATCCTCAAAAATATGTTTTCATGTATGTCTAGAAAGATGTAGAAGAGGGATTTAGAGTCCTTGCTATTGTCTCCAGTAAATATCTTTCTGCTTGTGACAAAGAATTGTATTCTACTGCATCTACTGGTTTTTGGAATCCATTCTCCACCAAATCCCAAATATGTTGAGAAGAAAACAAGGCCTTCATTTTAATAGCCCAATAGTCATCATTTTTTCCATTGAACTGAGGTATTTGTGGGTTGGTCAAGTTTCTTCTTGATGTTGGTGCTATCTTTAACTGTTAAAAAAAAAACTTCTTGAACATGTTGTGATACCACTATTTGATTGAGGCAGAAGGTAAAACCGAGAAGTTTATGTGAAAAAACAACACACTGTAACAACAGAGTAAAACAAAGTAATGACACGTTGTAAAACAAAGTAAAATAGAGTAAAATAGGGGATTAACTATAATTCTATAAATAGGAGTGTCCAAATAATACACTTTATATTAAGATTTCATGGAGGGTAAAAATGATTGCAAACTAAAACTAAGACTTTAGCTCAACCTCTATTGTGAAAGACAAAAACTTTACACACTAAAACTAAGACTTTAGCTCAGCCTCTATTGTGAAAGACAAAAAATTTACACACTGTAACTACTCTTTTTTATGTACGGTAACAAATTGTATCAGCCTACAAAACTACTCTTTGCTATTTTACTTTTCCCCTACTCTGCAAAATTGTTCTCTGCTATTTTACTCTTCCTCTGGTTTGCAGAGCGTAAATCCCTTGTGAAGACTTTCCCCTCTTCACTATCAAATAAACTTGTGTTGATGTGTTAATATAGAAATCTGCATACCTCATGTGACTTGTGTCACTAACATAACTTTTCATGATAGGGAAAAAAACATACACGCAAAATAATGCAGGAGCATTCAACCCAAGAGAAAATCATTGTATTTTAGTAGCATGTATTTTAAGGAAGTTGGATTCCTAAGTGACGAATAATGTAAATATTTAGGATTTTGAGTGAATGGGATAAGAATTAATTAGATAATGTGAGATATTTGTAAATTCTCTCGAATTAAGGAGAACATGAGTGGCTAGTAATTACACAAGAGTTAGACGTCAAATATAACTCTTAAAGAAGTTCATCATTCGAGGAACTAGGGAGAGTTCTTAGGAATTAAATGAAGTTAGAAGTGGACATAGAGGATTTAGGAGTTAGTTCAGTAGATTTAGGATTTGAACTAGAATTATTTCAACAGAGCTTTCTGGTATAAGTGTAAGCCTATGGGTAGAGTCAAAGGAAGAGGCCATTGATATCGAAGATCAGGCTTGTGAGAGACAAAGAGTCTCGAATGTAATCATTTGTTTGTACTTATTATACAGAGGCTTATTCTCTAACTGGGTAATGGTGTGAAACGAGTATTTATGAATGCATTACATGTGAATTAGTAGGTTTTGTAACAGGGTTAAGGCAGAATTCTAAAGGATACTCAGAGGCACATAATGATTCAGAGGAAACATAAATGGGTCATTGAATCCAGTTGAAGATCAGAGTGAAGCTATGGGGAGAAATAGTGAAGTGAGAATTCACATAAGAGTAAAGCTCAGAGGAAATTGAGTAGTGGAACCCTTTAAAGAAAGATGAAGAAAAAACCTGAACCATGGAGAAACGTTGAAGAAAACAACGTAAATTCTAAGTAAAAGAAACAAGCGGAGAAGTGAAGAGTGATGCATAGGAACCATTAGATGTGGGATATCAACCACTGGGATCAAATTGGAACCAGAAAGTCACATCAGAACCATACAAAGGGAGGAATTAACCTTGCCCAAAATAAAGAGTGATATGTCATTTGGTAGCTGGACCCGAAACCTTATCAAATGTCATCGATAAACTTATCATATAGTGGATATGCCGATACGTTGATAGTGATAAAGTACCGATCAACGATCGAAGGTTGGCGCGATCGGAGTAGCGTTGTAGATTGGTTGAAAAGTGTGGATCTGATGGATTTATAATGGCGAGTGTATAATATTTAAGATCTGCTATATGTGTTCGGAGCAGATTTCATGTGTATTCCATGTATTTGCATTAAAATATTGTGTAGAGTCTTTTAAGGCTAAAACAGATATTATCGTTTCGATAATCGCATATCGGAGGGGAAGGAGTGATGATATATATATATATGTGGTGTGCTCGCGGAGGAGCAATACTCAATTGTGATAAAGTTAACCTCGGGATCTATGCAGAGGCCGAACCAATGCATAAAAAGGTGTGGTTTGCATATAATTCCTTTGTAAATGGATTGTAAAGAAAAATAGCCCCGATGGAAGGTTTTATGCGATGAGTGTTAACATATATGTAACCAATGTTATGAGGGGTAGGTTATATATATATATATATATGCGGTTAAAAGTTTAGCAAAGGGCTAATTAAAGCTTTTGAGGGTTTTAAAGTCTTGATAGTAAGGCTTTAATGGAAGGCTTTAGTAAAGTCTTAAATGAAGACTTGAGGGGTGATTAAGTCCCGATAAGTGTATATGTACTAAAGGTTAGCCTATGTTGGGCATTGGTAAATCATTCCACATAGGAATTGACTAATGGGGCCTTAACCATTGATGGTCGAAGATTTGACTTCTTGGTGATTTAAATACCTCAGACTAATGTGGTTATGAATTTTACATGCATACTGTGGTTGTAAGCTAGGGTAACCCTGGCATAACAAAATATGGTGATGAGTCAAATAAATTAATTTTTTGTCATTCCATATACTATTGGAGTAAGAGCCTAACTTAATAGTCACCACCTTCGTGTCCTTAGGCTTGCAAAACATTAACTTGACATTCCTCTAGCTGATACACAAAATTTACTTACATACTTTCACATTGGGTTTTATTTATTTAATGAGGTGGTTGGGAGTAATTTTCCAACATGGAGCTTAGTTTATTGTTTGCAGGAATAGTTAAAGAAAAACATTCAACAATATCCTTTTCAAGACTGGATGGTTAATGATTCAATGCACAATTCATGTGTTGAAAGATGCAATAATGTCATCACTCAAAAGTCATGTTTTATGTCCCACACATGACTTTTGCAATGACGCAACAGCATAGCATCAAGAAGTGCATTATCTAACTGGATCATGAATTTCATTGTGAACATCAAGTCGGCTGGGAGCACAAAGCACAAAAAAAAGTTTGTTAAGTTTTTTTTATCTTGGTAGACTTTTATTTCAAAGCTAAAAAAATAAGGTCACCCACATAATTCTTTTTGAAAAAAAGGCCTACAGTTTTAGTTTTAAAATTTAAAAGGGCGTTTGTGTCATTATTTTTAGAAAAAGGCTTCCAAAGATATTAAAAGGAAAAGGGCTTATGTTAAAGGGCTTCATTGTTTGTTCCTTTTCAAAAGGAAAAATGTCATTTTTTAAAATAGGGTCTACTAAAAAAATAAGAGGCATTATGTTTCATTTTAAAAGGACTTTCTTCATACATTATTAAAAAAAAAAGGTATTGAAATCTTTAAATTGGGTTTATTAAAATAAGTAGAACACATTGCTTAAATGGTTTTCTTTGAAACAATGATAGACAAATATGTGAAAGCTTTGTGAAAGTGTCACTTTTGTAGAGAACTTTGTACACCCATATATTTTCGGAATCTAAGAAGAAAAGAAGCCACCACAGAGGCATCTTTATTGTCGTCAATCATTATGTCTGCAAGACAAATTGCTCGTTGAGCCACATTCTATCAGTGCTCAATCAAGGGGAACAACCAAGAGTCTAAGAAGGTCAAATGGGTAAAATCAAATGTTTGATATCATTTTCAAAGCTTTGGAAACCAAAAATGAAAAAAAAAACTTTCGCATTGAAATGCATAAAAGAATGCGTAGATGACAACATTCTTCTCCTCATTGTAGATGCAAAGATAGCCAATGAGGATTGGGACGCCCTTGAGAGGAGTTTTGGTGTAAGAGGGAGTAAGAGTTTGGTGAATCCCACTATGATTGGCCACAACTAGATGATTATTATGAAGAATTTGTAGAAGAAACAAAGAAACAACACATATATTCTTGTGAACCCAACTGTGCTCAGCCACGAAGGGATGACGATTGTGAATAATTTGCACAAGAAGTAGAGAAAGTGCATAAAGATTCACTTGAATCCCACTATGCACAACCACGAATGGATGCATATTTGGTGAATCTAGCAACATAGCTTGTTGATGACAATGAAGTTGTCATTGAAGCAACCAATATTATGGTGAATCCATCAATTCAATTTTTTGATGTTAAGTTTGGTGAATACTTGTTCCCTAATCATGAATGGTTGTAGATGATGAAATAGGAACACCATATTGACATTATGTTATTTAGTTAGAGAAGCCCACTTGAGTCTTAAAGCCAAGTGGAAGAAAACCTTTTTGAAGAAACCAAGGTTAGTAAAGAAGTGGATCTGACAAAGATAGTGTAGGAAGTGCAACATGAGAAAAATCTCATTGCAGAGTGGAAGGAACAAAACCAATGGAGTTTCGCAAATGATTTTAATCCTAACATCTATTTCCAATGTGGAAGTGAACAAGATGATCAAGAAGAAGAATTAATGTTCCTTGAAGCATGTCTTGCAAAACAATTCCTTCATAAAGTACATAGAGGTTGCAAAAATGAATGTTGAAGATGACATGGATGATGAAAACATTAATGATATTTTCATGAAGTGGAATCTTGAATATATAAATTTTTTACTATAGACTTATGTTGCAGTAGAATATTGATGATGAAAATCACACAACAAAATATGACATGTGGTAGTAGCCCACATATAAGACCTTTTTTGAAAAACGTAAGGACATGCTTAGATATCTTGGAAAAATGGAAGAGCTACATCAATAAATCATGAATTTTAAATTGGAAGCATACAAAAAAAAGAAAATTTTAAAGAAATTTAGAGGATACAATATTTGGAAGAAAATAGAAAGAAAAGGAAATATGGTTATGTAATTTATTAAAACTATAAGTGTAGCTGAGACTTAGACCAATAGGCATCTTAGTTTAAATTTTTTTGGTTGAAAATAAGGTGGGTGTTGGATAATCTAATTCGAGCCACTTGGTAGGTATCATCACTGCCCTTCCAAGTGTCATGTTCAATTAGAGTTTAGTCTAGTCGATTGAGTTGTAGTTCAGTCTCACTGCAGTAATTTATCACTGATGTCTCCTATGTAACCTTATTTAATTGTTTGATAATATTGAGAAGAGTATCTCCACTACACATGTTTTCGTTTTTCTAGAATGGTCACATAATGTAAGGAATTACTATAAGAGGCTTCATCGACTTTGCCCAAGTGTGATTTTTTTAATATCACATACAAGTTCTTTGTCATGGATCAAAACATTGATGGATACATCATAATAATAATAATAAATTCGAGCTCATACTATATAAAGATCAAATTAGAGTGTATTATTAATCCATCAAATCGAATTTCTAAATTTTGATACTATTGATGTCATTCAACCAAATTTAACGGAAATGAATTATTCATCGGTGAAATGAAACTTTCAGATTTACATAATAAACAACCAAATTGAGAGAAACAATGCTCTATTTCAGGTAAAAATATAACACAAGTGGAAAAACAAAATTATACTCTTTTAATGAAAATATTGTATAAATTTTGTGTTAATAATTAAAATGGAATGAGAATAAAAATAATTACTAAGTAAATTGGTAACCAGAAAATTTTTAATTGAGAAAAAATTATTTAACAATAAATTTATTATTATTTTTAGTTTAAGTATAATAAGGATAATTCTCAGGTTTTTTTTAAGCCTTAAAATGTATAATACCATGTGTTTAGTATTATGAGTCATTAATAAGAAACCACTATTGTTTACCTAAGAAATTTTATTCTTTTAATTAGTGAAACAACAATCGCCCCTTCAAATTGACTCAAGAAATTATTTGGATCTAATATAGAAAATACCCATGATCTCCCTCTCTATGATCTAGGTCTACCACTATATTTTACCCCTAGAGTTATGGATTCCTAACCAACTCTTATAGTGACATGTCCATTACATGTAATTTAAACAAAAAATTTCCATACCCAATTTTTGTATTTTTAGTCGTTGTCCTAGAACTTAAAAAAACAATATCATCACTTTCATGACAATACACAACAAGTTATGTCCCCGTGTTGCATCTTTCCAACCAACATCCTAATATAATTTCCATCTAAATTGAATTTGATCTTTGCGTGTGCATCTACTTACCATGCATTACTCTCAATCCCATTGTGTCTTGAAAAAACACTTTATTTTATTTTTTACCAAGTAGGAACTTCTCATTTTTTGTCCTTATAAAAAATCACACATAGCCCATGTAGACCATGAATTATCCTCTAAACCCCCATTGAGGGCTAAAACATTTCCTATGCAACTAGCTACTAAAGAACTGATCCAAGAAGGTCATCCATACATTCTGTTCGACCCCTTTGTGGATTGACAAAAAACTTTATGGGAAACCAAGAAAGGCTTACCAATCAGAAACATCTAGACAACAAGGGAAAAGCACACCACTTTCTTGGCAACATCTAAAACTCAGAAAGAAGGAAACATCAAAAACTAGAAAGGATGAAAACATCTCTATGGTTGTTTATCTAATAATGTGAATAATTTTTATCTCATATATTTTTTAATTAAAAATGCATACAAAGAATGTTTGCATTATTTATAAATTGCTCAGCTTTCCCTCATAATAATATGATGGTATTGTATTCCATAACATCTGTTTTATTCGCTCCTTTTTTGGATCTATTTAGATCTACATGTAGATCAATTTGTATTAAAGCATAAAATCTTGGAAGCCATCCACTTGTTCAAATATTTTTTTTGGATTTATGGCTTAACAATTCAACACCCTTCTTAGTGAGCCCTCCTTGCTTCATATTCCAAGTCGCTTGAGGTCATAACTTTCAATTCCTTTAGTGGATAAAAATCATGCCACCCCGTCGAGAACCCTCAACCGAGGACTCACCAGTCCATGATTTAGCCATCGCTATGCAAGAGCTAATTATGTTGCAACAACAAAAACACCCTCCTTGACAAAAGCAATTGGATACACGCTTTTAATTGACCATATTTTCAGGCCAAATGAATGGAGAGACCTTTCATTCTTGGCTTCACAGTCTCTCTACCTATTTCAAAACATGTCCCATGATGGAAGAGGACATGAAGCTTCAAATATCCACTATAGAGTTGGAGGGCTTGGAGGAAACATGGTGGGATACTCAACTCGAGAATACATCCTTGGTTATTGAGCTCAAAGACCAAGTCGAGACCAGATCCACACATATCGCATCTTGGGATGACTTCTGCCAAGCCTTAGGAGAACATTTTTATTGCACAGGATATCTCCAGAATCTCCTTGCCAAATGGTTGCAACTCCGAGAACTACTGAATCAATCAATGCAAGCATACATTGATGTCTTCTACAAATTGCACATTCAACTCCATACATTACTATACCAAGGGCACTTTTAAGACATTTTTTTAAGACAAAAGAAATCTTTTGTCTTAAAAAGTCACTTTCTATTTTAATTATTTTACATTAGAATTTAATATCAATTGAATTGTCTTAAATATAAAATTTAAGACAAAAACAATTTGAGACATAAATATTTTAAGACAAAAATTTATATTTAAGACAAAAACAACTTAAGACAGATATATTTTAAGACAAAAATAGTTTAAGACAAAAATATCTTGAGACAACTTTATATTTATGAAAAAAACAGTTTAAGACAAAAATATTTCAAGATAAATAGTTTGAGACAAAAATATTTTAAGAAAAAACTTTATTTTAAACAAAAATAGTTTAAGAAAAAAATAGTTTAAGATAAAATTATTTTAAGACGAAACTTTATATTTAAGACAAAAACCGATTGAGACAAAAATATTTTAAGACAAATTTATATTTAAGATAATGGCCACTTAAGATGAAACTCATTTAAGAAAATTAACAATTAAGACAAAAACATATCAATTTTAGAAAATATTATCTAACAACTACAAAATTAAGTCTTACAGTGCACCCTTAGTCTGCCATCTTGTGGGCTACCATTGTATCGCGCATATACCAGCGTTGTTATTTCACTTTCCATTCATGTTATATTACATAAAGACAACGAATTGTTGGGATCTTCGTTTTGTGGGGGTAGCTGACTCTAAAGAACATGAAAACATTTCCTGGCAAGATTTACCAAAAATTAATTACTCTTTTGTCCCTTCAATTTCTGTTGATATGATTAGAGACAACTTGTGTGTCTTTGCATTCAACACTACCACGGGAATTTTAAGACAAGTTTTTAACACAAAATAAATCTTTTGTCTTAAAACTTTCAATATGACGGGCTAGTAAAAAAGCTAAATGATTAGGGTTTCATATTTATGCTATTGATGGGTTCTTTGGGAAGTAGAGTGATGGAGGTTGAAAACAACTAATGGGATGTAGGGCGATGTAGGTTGACAACAACTAATGGTATTTAGGGCGATGGAGGCCGAAAATAGAGGTGTGCATCATGAGAGGAGTGATGGAGGCACTTTCGATGAACGTTAATAGGCGGTAACATAGTTGGAGTACTTTTCGGGGTCTCCATCAATTGTGCTTTAATATGTGGTTTTTGACTATTTTATTTATTTTGAATGCTGCTTATATCCATTGGTTGTTGTTATTAGCACATTATTGTGCTAGATTGGCAACATGGATTAGGTTCACTTGAACGGTTGTTGAAAAATGCAGCGATAAATTCTCAATTTGATTTTACCTTGATTAAATTGAGAATATTTGAATTTCCACATCAGCAAACAACTTGGATGAAATTAGCTTGTATGGATTGGTTTGTGTCACCCAATTTTCTTAATAAATTTGAGTTAGAGGACTTAGAGTTCAGTTAAGCATGTGTGCTTGCTAATTTGTAGCAATCAAAGTCAATTATCTCAAGTTGTTTTCAGCTAAACTAGTTCTAACTGTTGGAGGAACTAGTGGAAGGCTAGTTGTGTAGTGGAACTTCACTCAAATGCAGGGATCATCTAGTTAACTAACCAATCAGCCCAAAATAGCTAGTGCCTACAAAGAATTTGAGTTCCCTAGCTATGGTGGAGATTCCAAGGAAATGTAATATTAGTTGTAGACTACTCTTGAGCATATAGGTGTTGAATGCAGTCACATGATAACCCTTAGGAATTGCACAATCCATTTTGGAAAAAAAGCTAAATAATAGGGACCTAATTTCTTAAGGAATTGCACATAGAAATAGGGTCCCAAGCAGAGGCAGAAATTGACAAAGTTTGGGTTTGAACTTCTTAGTGAGCACAGAGATAGGTTATTCACTTACAGGTTGTGCACAATTGAGTAAAGAAATTGTAATACATCTATATTCATAATATTTATGCAAGAAGGCATTGGAGTTATTAGAAGATTGCTTTCCCTAGGAAAAATATTATGTGCATGTGTTTTATTTCTTATTGCATGTCTGAATTTTTTGTTGTAAATTGTGAATTAACTTCCATAGAGCAGTAGAGTAGGTTTGTGTCTTATGATTTTGAAAACAAATCATGAGAAGTTGCAAATATACACCATAATTTCTTCATTGTGTCATAGCAAGATTCACATTAGAGCAGATATTTCAAATCTTTTCTTAGGAGGTTCGAATTTGTAGTTCAGTGTAGCAAGATCTCTTAAGAACTGAAAACGTGACCTTCAATGGGTTGACGCTAGAGTATGCATTGGAAGGAAACTCTAATTTCATTGACTGGAAGGATCACATGGAGAAGGTATCTGATGATAAGGGATTGCTAGGATACATCAAGAGAGATGTTACAAAACCAATAGAATCTTATGCCCAAAACCTTACTTAGTGGAAGAAAATTGTAGCCAAGGTGTGGATAATAATATTGGAGGGAGTATGAGACCACATTGTCAGAGATCTCCATAGGAAATAAAATCCTTATGTAATGTGGTAGGCCCTAAAAAATTTGTTCTAGAATAGTAGTGACCATAAAAAGTTGGTGCTCAAGGATTAACTTTGAAATATGAAGATGTAGAAGAATGAATTTATCCTGCAATATCTAAGGAGGTTCATACATGTTCTTGATGAGCTTGCAAAAGTTGGTGTTAATCTTTCAAAGGATGACTTGGTAATAATATCCCTTCGGGGCCTTCCCAAGAGTTGGCATAGCTATCAATATTAAGTGAACAAGAGGGAGAAACTACCGAATTGGGAACACTTACAGTACGGTTTGGTATAGGGGGAAACAAGGTAGAATACCAAAGATGGGACCTCATCAAAGGGCAAGGATGAAGAAACTTTTTCATTGGTTGTAAAGGGAAAGAAGGGAAAAGGGAAGAAATCTCAAATCAAACCACAATCCAACCAAGGGAGATACAAGAAATATTTGTCAAGAATTAAATGCTTCCATTGTCATGAATATGGGCACTATGCCGTAAAGTTCCCACAGAAAAATACAAGCAAAAAGACCTTAGGAGGAGATGTGGGTGAAGCCTTGGCTTCACAGTTCGACCTTGACTTTACCCTTATCACATGCATGTCCAACATCGTGATGGGGAGCATGTGGTACTTGGACTCAGGTGCATTGTTCCACATGAAAGGGTGTAGATATTTTTTTAGTGACCTAGGGGAGAAAGATCTCCAGATGCACATCAAGCTAGGGGACGACGAAAGGTATAACATGACCAGTATTGGTACAGTCACCTTTCAGAGGGGTCAGGCTCCCATCTAACTCTCAAGGATGTCATGTTTGTTCGAGGCCTGAAGAAAAATCTCATCTTTGTTGCATTTTTGGAAGACCATGGTTACGACGTGATCTTCAACAAAGGAAAAACATTCTTGAGACACATTGCCATGAGATAGGTGAAGAAGATCAAGGTTTGTGTGAAGAATCTATATAAGTTAGTTGTGGAAGTTTGTGTTGCATTAAGAACTGAGGAAGAGAAAGTGTAGGGCCATGATGTAGGTGAACTTTAGCACATAAGAGTTGGCCATTTTCAACATGGCACCTCAAATATTATACAACAAATAGCCACTAGCCTCCCTAAAGGAGAGCTTGAGCAGAAAGATGTATGCAAAGGGTTTACCTTGGGGAATTACATAAAATCCACATTCCATGATAGGGACAACAAAGCACATGTAGTCCAAGAAAGGATCCACTCAGATGTCTGTGGACCTTCCTTGATAGCCTCCACGCAGAAGAAAGATGAGACATTCTCCAAGTTCATAGAATTCAAGGCACTGATTGAGAAAGAAACCAACAAGAAGGTGAAGGCTCTAAGGAGCAACAATGGAGGTGGGTATGTGTTAAATGAATTTAAAAATTTATGTGTGAAAGAAGGAATTCAACAAGAGTTGACAACACCCCACAACCCACATCACAATGGGGTGGTTAAGAAAAATATCCATAGCATTTTTGGGGCAACGAGGGTGATGTTGTACGACCAAGGCCTACCTCAGCATTTGTGGGTTAAGGCATGCAATACAATAGTATGTTTGCAGAACCAAAGTCCTCATCGGATTCTTGGCATGATTACACTAGAGGAGACTTTCCCGAGAAGAAAGCCAGATGTGTCACAGTTCAAGATTTATGTAGCCTCTATTTACTGCCATGTCTCCAATGAATCAAAGAATAAGGTTTAGTCAACAACATAATTTGGGGTATTTGTGGGTTACATAGAAACTCCCCACAACTAACATGTGTACTTATCATCTCTCATAAGGATAGTTGTGTGTAGGGATGTAAATTTTGATGAGGAGAAATATATGTGGTGCTCTCTTGAGAGGGAGCTTTAGATCCCACCAAAATATGAGATTTTAGCTACAAAAGAGGAATCTCAGGAAGTTATATAGAAACCACAAATTGTGGAGGAGAGAGTGGAGAACTTCACTAAAAGAAAACCTCCAGAGAAGGAAGAAAAATAACTAAGGAAGTTGATATACTTGTGCATGATGCAAGGGAGAATGCGAGATATCCTTCAAATTTACATAAGCAATGGAGGTCACCTGAGAGGTACACTAGCTACATGGCTCTTGTGACTGAGCTTATAGGGATTGAGCCATCCTATTTTGAGGAATAAATAGAGCAACTTGTATGGGTTGATGCAATGGTGGAGGAATATGAATCCATTGTAAAGAACCGTGTTTGGAAAATGTCCCAAGACCAGCATATAAATCAATAATGGGTTTGAGATGGATCTTCAAGGTGAAGTAGGCAACAGACAAAAGCATAGGGAAGTATAAGGCCATATTTGTGGCCAAGGGGTAAGTTGAGGGAATTGACTATGAAGAGACATTTTGTCTTGTAGCAAGGTACTCATCCATTAGATCAATTCTTGGTCTCGCTACGTACATGGGGTGGAAAATCCTTGCAAGGGAATTTGAAATGAAGGACATTGGTCTCATGCACTAATTTCTCGAGTTGGAAGTATGACAAGATGATGGGGAATTGTTTTTCTCTCAATGCAAGTATGAAAATGAGATAGTACATAGATTCTACATGGAGAGTTGTAAACCCATTGAAACACCTCTAACGAACAACTAGAGGAACGAGGATGCCACTTTAGGTGAAGTGGATGCTACCATTTATCGGTAGCCGGTGGGTCCACTCATGTATCTTTTGAACACATGACCAGATATGTGTTGTGCAATCAACCAGATAAGCCAAGCTATGGTTAGGTCAATCAAACTATTTTGGAAGGAAGCTAAGCATGCTTTACGGTTCCTCACAAGCACTACCCAATTTGGACTATGGTACAATTGAGCAGAGGGAGTGCATTTGTTCAGCTTCACAGATGTTGATTGGGTACAATGTCCATCAGATCGCAAAGAGTACATCAAGTGGAATTTTTAGTGTTTGGTATGTAACTCTTTCTTGGTACGACAAGAAGCAAAGATCTGTGGTGCTCAGCTAGACAAATGCATAATACATGGTTGCAAGTGAAGCAACATGTGAGGTGATATGGATGAGAAAAATACTTGTTGGACTATTTGGTCAAATGATGGGTCCAATTGAGATAATCAAAGTTGCATCTATCTCTCTAAGAATCCTATATTTCACGATCGATCCAAGCATATAGATATCCAATATCACCATGAACGAGACTATGTCTAGAGGCAGATGATGTTGCTACACTCCATTCTAATAGAAGAGTAACATGTTGACATTTTAATAAAAGCTTCGTCAAGAGGGAAGTTCAAATTCTATAGGTGCAGAATAGGGGTGGTTCATAATCCCTTTCTTGCAGAGAGGGAGTCTTGAAAAATGTAGGAAGAAATTCTCAATTTGATTTTTCCTTGATTAAATTGAGAAAATTTGAATTTCCACATCAACAGATAGCTTGGATGTAGTTAACTTGTGTGACATGGTTTGTATCACCCTGTTTACTCAGTAAATTTGAGTTGGAGGAGTTAGAGTTCAGTTAAGCATGTATGATTGTTAATTTGTGTTGGGTTAAGAAAAGGTATTTTTTCTCCTTGGTAATAGCTTTATTTAGCACTCATACTCACATGATTATATTTGTTTGTGAATAAAAGTAGAGGAAATAATAGTAAAGTCGAGTAAAAGTAATCAGTAACAAATTTGACGAATCTAAGCAGGAAAAATTGACTTTTACTATCTTTATGTGCAGAGATCACGAATTGATCGATAGTTGCTCAATCGACAAAATGACAACATCTCATAAGTGAAAGTGACAACGTCAGAGGGAAGGAAGGATGACGGAAGACCGGGCAAACCAATGACTATTTTATGACAGAATCAGACCAAGTATAGCGTAATCCTCAGGATCTATTGATCTTGAGGATTCACTTTTATCTATTTACTTTCTAAATGTAATATATAAGGCTGAAAGGAAAAACTACATGGAGTTCATAATTTCATAGTTTGTAATTATTCTTTTGGACATATAATACTATTATATTGGATGTTGTAACTTGGTTACTTATTTTAATGAAGAAGGACTACATTTAACACATAGTTATATTCTGCATATCTCTTAGTGAATACATATGGCAACTCTAGGCCCAGTGAAGATAAGATCTACTACTTCACTTGTGTCATAATTGTTTTTGTTTAATTCTTGATTGCTTGTTAATGTTAAGTTAATATTACTTTTGATTATTGTAAGGATTTTCGATTCGGTTTTCTTTTGTTGTTCATTGAAGGTTTAGAGTGATCCGTGTGTTATATCCGAGTAATACTTTTGATTGAATTGGTTATGCTAGTTCTAGCTCAGATCATTGTTCATTTCAAGTAATGTTATCATAGATTTCAAATATAGAATTGATCTCTTTATGATTCTATATTCATTTGCTATTCAGATAACTTTTGTTATTCCTGTATCATTTGCTGTTCAATTCAGAATTGATGTTCAATTCAGTTTTGTTGTTCAATTCGGAATTGCTGCTTAATTAGGATTTGTTGTTTAATTAGGATCTATTGTTCAATTACCATTGTTGTCAATTGTTACAATTCTCTTTCATGAGTGAGCAAGTTAGCTTCAATTCTATTTAAGACTACTAAGTCTGATTCCTTACAAGTTGTATTTAGATCCCTTTGCTTTCATGACAGGTTAAGTAGAATCACAGAGTGTGTTATGAATTTCTTTTAGAGTTGTTTGGATTGAGTTTGAAGAAGATAGTCATTAGCAATTAGAATGATTGTTATTAGTTAACCTCTGAATTCACTGCATATATAGTGCTAACACTCTTGAAATAAAAATACTTTCCTCGGGTTGACAATTAATGTAGGATTTAAGATTTCCTGTAGAAAGACATCTTAGTGCACCAATTAATGTAGGAATTAATATTTTGCTGTAGAAAGACATATTAGTGCATCTTAGGTTGTTAATCCTCTGCTTACTAGAAAAACACCCCTTGAAATCCTTGAAGAGTATTGGCACATCTTTGACCAAATGGAAATTCAACCACCTCAAGGCCAAACCTCAACATTGGAAAACCCCATAGTCGACCAAGTTGCCAATGCCCCCATGATGGCTATTCCTTTGTAGAGGGTATGACTACACCACTTACCTCCAAAATCTAAAACTATTTCCTTCTACTCTGAAAAGAGCAGCTTTAAGATGGTTCATGGGTCTGGGTGGACATACTATTAATTCTTAGGATGATATGAAAACCTCTTTAATTACAAGATACCAGTACTTTTGCAAGACTAGGGAGCTAAAGGGTGAAATATTTAAGATAGCTACAAAGGATAATGAAACTCTAGAAGAATACATCGAACGACTTCATTATAACTTGCAAAGATCTCCACACACCACCCTACCAAAAGAAGTCCTAAGAGTTATCTTAATTAAAGGAACAAAAGAGGAGTGGTTAGAAACTCCAAATTTAATGAAAAAATGAGATATTTCTCAGGAAGATTATGATGAAATTGTTCGCTTGTGTATCAGGTGTTCGCGAGGAAGCTCACGCACAGGAGAAACAAGTTGAGATCCCATGAGCAAGGGAAGGAAGCCACACAGTGGAGGCGTAACATGAATCGAAACCTGTAACCTCCTAGAAGATTTCAAAATGGACATCCTGGGCACCCTCACAATGCAGCTGGACGTCATACAGGCTAAACAAAAACAAACTTTAACAGAACAAAACCTGTCCATTTTCTATCCGCATCATCAGAAGAAGCACTACCAACATCAGTGTCCATTAGACATGGTTCAGACATGCACTATTTTTACGAAGGATCACGCCACTGAATAATGTCCATCACTCGCAAGGTTGAAAGTAGTGTTCAAGAAAGAAAAACAAGAGACAACAACAATATATCTAATGAACCAGTGTCAATAGTGGTAGGCCAGAACTCTAGGTATGTCACAAGATGCTTGAGAGTTCTTTCCTTCTTCACAGTTTAATCAACAACATAACCCTTGGGTAGCATGGCAAGGCCAATAACGCTACTCGAATTGGAAACCTCATCCATTCCCTATGACACCATGGTGAACTCAATCCTTTCCGAGTAGTGGTTGGCCAAATTTTGGGTTTTACTCCTGTTTGGCAAGGCAATCACTATCAATCCTAGCAGCCTGCCTCCACTTCTCAAAACCCGAATTGGTCTATAAATTGGTAATAACCTTTCGAAATATCCAATAATCCTATGGGGATAGGTCCTTGACCTCAAGTCATATTTTCTGCTCCTTATCCATTACAACAAAATCCTTAGCCTCTTTTGCACCCTCAACTGCTAGCCAAACTAAATCCAAATCCCAATAATAGAACGGTCTAGCTAGTGCGAATTGTAGAAAGGTCAGACTATGAGATTAAGAAAAAATAATGTAATGAGCTTAGATTGAGGTCAAGATATATCATAACCCCTAAGGAAAATAGGGATCAACCATCAATTGAGATCGAAACACGACCTGTACGTATACCACCACCTATAATTGATACTGAAAAGAAACGAGGAGAAGAGAAAGATTAGCAAAAAGATCCAAAGGAATTCATAGTCACTTCTCCCTCATTCCTCGAAAGTTTAACAATACCTAAGCTGATTTTTTACCCAGATTTTGATCTTGTAGGGGGAATAAAAAATATTTGTATAAAAATTCCACTCCTCCAGGCCATTCAGGACATCGCCATCTATGCTAAAACAATTAAAGAGTTATGTGTAAAGAATCCTATGAGGAAAGAAAAAACTTCACCCACTCTGCATGTTGTATGAACCTTATTTGATTTAATTTTGGGAGGGAAAACTTCGGTAAATTATGAAGGTCTTGGGAATCCTATAGTGATAGTTCAGATATATGGTTGCTCTTTTCCCAATGCACTAGTTGATCTAGGTGTAACTATTAATATTTTAACAATAGAATCATGTCAAGCACTTGGTATTATAGCCTTGGAACCAATCACCACCCTACTGGAACTTGTTGATCGTTTGGTGGTAAGGTTAGAAGGAACCCTACAAGTTATCATAGTTTCTATTGATTCATGGCGATATCCAATAAATTTTCTTGTTATAAACCGGAAGAGTCAATTGGATGGGCACCCCCTGATATTGGGCCGACCTTGGATGACAATAGTTAATGCATAGATAGGCTTCTGGGAGGGAAACATGACTATTGCAAAGGGGGATTTTGTATTTTTTGTTTGTTTTATATACTCCTACCAAACCATGTCTTCCCATTATAAAAACATGTAAACAACTACCATCATACCTAGAAGAAAGGATGCATTCACCACTCACAATAGTAGAGGCACTAGAATTCAAAGATTAGACTGAAGATGACATTATCAACAATTTCATCAATCAACCAAGTAATGTGATCAATGAAAAGTGTCAAATGTTGAAAGCAATTCTTGATAATGAAGCATTGGAAGATCCCTTGAAGGATATTGATGATCAGCACATCTAAACAACTGTTGTTCATAATAGCAAGCTAGTGGAAATTGAACTAGGAAAAGTTTTAAACATTAATGAAAGCTTGGGTAGTGATCAACAACAAAAACTCATTCATATCTTACAAAAATATAAAGGGGAATTTTCTTGGGATTATCCAAATATGAAGGGTATATACCCACTACTGTGCACACATTACATCTATATCGAGATGGATGCTCAACCTATTCGCTAGCCCCAATGGAGATTGAATCTACGCCTTAAGGATATTGTGAAAGAATAATTATAGAATTTGCTAGATGTGAATTTCATTTATCCTATTTCAGATAGAAAATGGGTTTCTCCATTGGTGGTCGTCCCCAGGAAAAATGGAATATGGCATATCTGTGTAGATTATCAGAAACTGAACAAGGCAACACAGAAAGATCATTTCCCTCTCCCATTTATTGATCAAGTCCTTGATACCTTGGTAGGGAAGCAATTATTTTCCTTCCTAGATGGCTTCACTGGATACAATTCGATTTAGATCACCCCTGGAAACAAAGATAAAAAGACCTTCACCTATCCCTGGGGTATGTTTGCTTACAGAGTATTACCATTTATCTTATGCAATGCCCTGATAACATTTCAAAGAGCTATACTCATAATTTTTTCCAACCTGATAAATGAAGGACTTGAGGTATACGGATGACATTACTCCATATGGGGATGGCTTTGATCAAGCACTGCAAACATTAGAAAATATTTTACAACAATGCATTGCTACCAGGTTATGTTTAAGCAATGTCAAGTGTCACATGATGATGACCGAAGGTGTAATCTTGGGACATTATATTTTTGCAGCAGGGATATAGGTAGAACCAACAAAAATAAAGGTAATTCTTTTACTACCTATTCTCTGTACTTAGACAAAGGTACTTAGTTTCCTGGGATATGTAAGCTATTATCGCAGGTTTATTAAAAACATTTCACAAATTGCTGCACCTTTATATGCTTTAACTAGAAATGTTGATTTCAAATGGTCTGACAAATGTGACACAACTTTTACACATTTAAAGAAGCTAGTCTCGACGACACCAGTATTATGCGGACGAAACTAGGAGCTGCCTTTTCACATATCCACGAATGCATTAGATGTAGCTATGGGCATTGTCCTCAGTCAGGAAGAGGATAGCAAGCGTTATGCTATATATCATATTAATAAAAATCTTACTCATGCAAAACTTAGTTATACAGTAACAAAAAAAGAATTCTTAGTTGTTATTTATGCAATAAACAAATTTAGACATTACGTAACTGGCTACCAAGTTTTTATGTATACTGATCACTCTATTGTTCGGTATTTAGCTAACAAACCTAGCACAAATGGTCGAGTGACTCGTTGGCTAGTTCTTTTGTAAGAGTTTGACATTACTATTAAGGATTGTTCGGGGAAGGAAAACCTAGTTGCTGATTTTCTGTCTCGAATCCCAAAGGTAAATGATCCACTAGAAGTGGACAACCAATTCCTAGATGAACATTTGTTTTCCATGACAGTCAGGATGCCATGGTACATAGATGTGGAAAATTATCTACTAGTAGGGAAGCTGCCTAGGCATTTGACAGTGAGGGAGAGGAAACAAATCATTCAGTGCAGCGCCCGATTCTCTTAGGTTGGCAGATATATTTTTCACACAAGGTCTGATATGTGCATACGTACATACATTCACGAGGATGAGATTTATGACATCCTGAAAGCTTGCCATGACAATCCCTACAGAGGATAGTTTGCAGATCGAAGGATAGGGCATAAGGTACTATAGATGGGCTATTATTGGACCACTATTTTTAAAGATGACAAGAAATATACCCAAGCTTGTAATAGCTGCCAAAGGATGGGCTGACCTAGCCAATCTGATGAAATGTCGCTGCAACCCCAACTAGTCATAGAACTCTTTGAATGATGGGCATTGGACTTTTTTGGCCAATTCCATTCACCATCGGATCAAAAGACCACATATTGGTTTCCATAGATTATGTGACAAAATGGGTGGAAGCAATATATTTACTAAGAGCTACATAGGAAGTTGTGATTAACTTCCTCTTTAGGCAATTCGTGTAGTATGGTTTACCGCGGTAAGTGATAACAAATGGGGAAGGCAATTCGTAGGACACAAGATTACCGCCACTCTCAAAAACCATCACATTCCACATAGGATCACTTCCCCATATCACCCGCAGGAGAATGGGTTGGTCGAAAGCGCCAATAATGTCACTAAAGCGATTCTGACCAAAACACTCCCAACACGTCGGTGAAACTGGGCTGCTAGACTACAAGAGGCCTTGTAGGCCTATAGCACGACTTGGAGGAATACTACTAGATAATCTCCGTACCAGTTCGTGTTCGGCAAACAACCTATTTTTTGATCGAATTTGAAATAAGGACTCTTAGAATGGCTCAAGAAGTGGGGTTGGATTTAACAGAAGCCCGAACTAGGCAACTTCAACAAATCAACGAACTAGATGAAGCTCGATTGCTAGCTTTGCAACGTTCTGCAATTATTAAACAAAGGGAAAAGTGGCATGACAAAGTTATAAAAAAGAAGACATTTCAAAAACGCTATTGGGTACTCGTTTACGACGGCAAATTTTAGGAATTTCCGGCCAAGTTGCAAACAAGATGGCTTGACCCTTATGAGATTCAAGAAGTACATAAAAATGGCACTGTTACTTTGACTACCATTGACGGATCTAGCCATTCTTTTAAGGTGAATGGGCATTAGGTCCATCTCTACCACAAACCACTCACCAATGAGTCTTTCTGCCAGTAGTTACATAGGGACCCCTCCATGCAAATCTTAGCTGTAGAGAGTGATGACCCTGTAGCTTTTCTTTCAAAAAACAAATATTTTTTTAAATTGTAAATAATGTATATACTCTTTTTGATTGATTGTAATTCAATTAGGTATCACCATGTAAATATGAGGATTTTTCTTGTTTTAAGTGCTTGGTAAGTGTTATTCAATCAAATGAATGATTGTTGTTCAATCAATAGAACAATACTTATGTCTATGTGTGCGTCGTTGTTTAGTCGATTGAACAATTGTTGTTCAATCAATTGAATAACACTTATTTTTCTGCGTGAAAATTGTTGTTCAATCAATTGAGCAACATTTTTGCATTTTTGATTTTGCTATTCAAATGACTGAACGATTGTTGTTCAATCAATTGAACAACACTTCTGCATTCTTGTTGATATTTGTTGTTCAAATGATTGGATGATTGCTATTCAATCGATTGAACAACACTTTTTACATTCTCTATTTTCAAATTTTCGCTCTTCAAACAATTGAATGATTGTTGTTGCATTGATTGAACAACACTTTTTGCATTTTTATTTTTATTTTTATTTTTAAATTTTCGTTGTTCAAACAATTTCATGATTTCTGTTGAATCGATTGAACAACACTTTTCACGTTTTTATTTTCACACTTTCTCTGTCCACATGATTGAGTGATTATTGTTCAATCGGTTGAACAACACTTTTTGCATTTTTTTATTTTTAAATTTTCGTTGCTCAAATGATTGAACGATTGTTGTTCAATCGATTGAACAATACTTTTTGTATTTTTTTTTTTAGTTGTTCAAACAACTGAATGATTGTTGCTTAATCGATTGAACAACACTTTTGTATTTTTCTTTACTAATATTTGTTCTTCAAATGACTCAACGATTGTTGTTCAATCAATTGGACAACACTTTTGCACTTGTTATTTTTCAATTCTCATTGTTCAAACGATTGAATGCTTGTTGTCCAATTGAGTGAACAACAATTTTGCATTTGCTCTTTCCTTCAATTTTTTTTGCTGCTCAAGCAATTAAACAATTCTTGTTCAATCAATTGAACAACACTTTTGACTTTTTAGTTTCAACTTTTTCTATTCAAATGATTGAACGATTTTTGTTCAATTGATTGAACAACACATTTCAGTTTTTATTTTCACTTTTTTCTATTCATACGATTGAACGATTGTTGTTCAATCAGAACAACACTTTTGTTTTTTTTTCATATTGATATTTTCCATTCAAGCGATTGAATGATCATTGTTCAATCATTTGAAAAACACTCTTGAGTGTTTTCCTTTTGATTTTTCTGATCAATCGATTGAACGATTGTTGTTCAATCAATTGAACAACAGTTTTGTTTTCCTTTTGATTTTGTTGTTCAACCAATTGAATGGTTGTTGTTCAACCAATTGAACAACAATTTTGTTTTCTTTTCAATTTTTCTATTCAAATGATTGAAGATTGTTGTTTAATCAATTTAATAGCACTTTTATGCTTATTTTAGGATGAATTGTGATTTCTTTTATTGATTCATTGTCGATCATTGTGCCATCTTCTTTTTCTTTTTTGTTTTGAATAAACACCATCTGAGTGGATTTGTGCCTAACATAAAGAAAAGCAGTAATGTCAAAACTATTGTGATCTATGAGGCCTCTTGATGGTTATCCTTATTCAAAAGCTGATATGGTGCATCTCTATAATGACTAGCTAGACATCTTTTTTGGACACATCATAAAATGATTCATTATTTCAAACCATGTTGGCTTATTTACCACACTTTCAAATAGACAAATACCTTTGATATGATGAGATGGGGGTAAAACTATAACCTTTCCTTGGAATCTTTTTACTTTTTACACCATCCCTAACACTTAAGGAGGAACTGAGCCTCCCTCTTTCTATAAAAACATCAAAATATAAGAAAAATGAAAATAAAGAAATGTGAAAATGCAATGAACACTATCTTAAAGAGGATATGGGGTCTCATCATGAGTCAACCTACCATGATCATAAAGACGTAATAGGCGACATTCCATTTTTGGCCCCCAAACTAAGGTAATGACCTTTTTGATGATTAAAATGTGTTAGAAGGACAAGGGGTCTCATTACGAGCCAACCTGATCATTTTGTTATATCTTGGTGAATGGCACTATGATAATCTGGTCACCATTCCAACATAGTGGTCTCCTTATGGAAAAAAATGAAGAATCATCTACATAATAAAAAGATGACTCTAACCCATTTGTGGGATTAAATAGAAACCCTGTCGAGGCTATGAATGCTTGCTAGCAGTAGTGGCTTTGCTTATGGTATTTGAGTATTATCTTACACTTCCAAATTCTCTCTATTTTATTGCCACCAATGTATTCATTTCTAAGTAGATTTCCCATTTGAACATCACTCTTACAAGCCAACATGCATGGTAAATTATGTTATATATTCATTATATTATATTTGTCTAATCATTTCACGACAGTGATTACTACTTACTACCAATTATGTGTTTATTACTAATACCTCTTAAGATGAAAATCTTTTCACATAATAATTTAGATATCTATTTTTATCTTTTTTGACCATTTTGACCTCCGATATGTGTATTGCTTTAATTGCTTTGTCATAAATTGCGCCGCTTTTCTGGATTGGTTGTCTGCATTTATGAATCCTCAATTCATGCACTTGATTTTCACATGCTTAGCAAACATGGACGTCCTTTTTCCCATTGGAGGGGGTATGGTATGCATATGAACAATGTGTGTGACAATTATGGATAATTGAATGCTAATTATTAAATTGATTTCCAGGTAAAGGCTACATTATGATTGGATATGCGTAATAATTAGCAAGGTATTTCCGATTGGAGAAATGATGGCAACCATTATGGATGGCATGTGAATTTATTATGAGCCTACGTCAAATATGGTTGATGAGGCAAATGACTTGACTATATATGTTGTTAATTCCCAAATCAACTTTATTTTCTTGTTAATTTCTTTAACGATCTTTGTTGTTGTTCTAAATTGTGAAAGAGCAGGAGAAGTCCATGCAGGAGAACTAGTCACAGGAACACAACAGCCATGGGAGGTAAAACTATCCCAAATGAGCCCACAATACTCATGGTATCAGACCATGCTTGTGCAATTCCCAAGCGCGCAAGATGGCTCCAATATTTGAATACATTGTAGGGATTTCATGAAGAAATGACACTTGAATTCTTGTAGAATTTGCAGAATGGCAGCACCACAGTAAGAAGCGGGGATATAATAGTCTCTGAAGTGATCATAGCTGCAGTCACTAGACTTCTAGCTAAGCGAACAAAATGGACAAACAAGCATGTCATTTTGCATAATGTAGTCACGATGTTCCAGGACTCAGGTGAGCAATTAGCACAAATAGGGAAATGGATTCACCCTTCAGTATTAAGACAGGCATGTCAGAAGTTGGCAGTCATTGTGCAATGCTACATCACATGTCATGGTTTCCAGGATGTGGTAAAGCCTCATCAACTCAAATTGTTAGCCATCCTAAAACATAAAATTTTAGTTAATTTGTCATTTTACTTAAATTCTCTATTGCTTGATGTTGCTTGACAAGTTAGGAAAGATAAAGACCCACACACTGTCATCAATCATCACGGACTGATGAAATTGCTTATTATGCATGGACTGGCCCAACAGTAATTAACCTGAGACAATATTGCAAATCTACAGTAGCCCCACCCCCAGAAAACCCAGTAACATAACGACAAGGGCCTAGAACCCCAGGTTCGAGAAGGACACTGAAGAGGAAAATTTCCTCTATGCCCTTGAACCCAGCAAAACGCAGGCGCTCTGTGTAGGTGAAGTCCCAAAAAAATACCCCAATTCAAACAAATGAGGTTGGGCCATCGCTCACACCACCTCCAAGTCCATAGAATACCCTTTTACAAGACTATGAGGAAGAGTGGCTAGGGGATTAGAAAACATGGGGATGTTTGGTGAGGGAAGAGAACAATCTGAGAATGTTGAAGGAAAAAATTGTACCTCCA
This sequence comes from Pinus taeda, assembly GCA_000404065.3. Lineage (NCBI taxonomy): Eukaryota > Viridiplantae > Streptophyta > Pinopsida > Pinales > Pinaceae > Pinus > Pinus taeda. The sequence continues at coordinate 224,417 of APFE031232042.1, read as the reverse complement.
ACCAGTTTGCCTTTACTGATAGCCCTGGTTGTGATCAAACCTTTCCATTTATTGATTTCTTGGAATTACATAGGGAACCAGTTCCTTCTGTGGGAAAACCCCTTGAAGCTAAGATGCATGAAGAGGAAGATATTAGAGAAGAAAATCAAATAGTAGATACTCATTGAGTGGACGATCCAGCTGAAGAAAATACTGCAACCTAAACACCGGGAGATGAAAATCAACCAAGAAATATGATTTTTTCTATGTCCTCTGAGGACGAGGCCTACCTAGAAGAAAAGCCGAAGAGTGATAATTTCTTAGGAGACAACATTTTATTGGGGTCTCCTAAGAGAAAAATTCATGACAAAGATGAAATAGAACATGAAGCTCCATCCGGAGATACAGTTATAATTGAAACCCTCCTTGATGCTGACACAATACAACCGAGCATGAACCTGATGAAAATGCAGCTGCACCACCACCGGTTGGAAGTCCTAGATAAAGAAGTCCTACAAGGACAGGCTCAGAAAAATGCTAAGAAAATATAGAAAACAAAAGCGAATAATTGCGAAACTAAGATAGTAGTTAAAAGAGGCCATTAGAGCTAGAAAATTGAAAGTGGAAAGAGGGACCACAAGAATATAGACAGAACATTGTTCTGGAAAGGATGCTAAAACCCAAACTGAGATTATTTTGGTCTGTTCAAAGGAATCTCAGAGAGAGCCATGTCTTGTAGAGGACACTAAAATGCAAATTGAAGACCCCTGTGTTTGTTCACAGGAGACTGAAATGGACTACCCTACTATGTACATTTCCATTGAGACTAATGCTGAATAAAGCATCCCAATTGATTATTGCATAACTCAAGAAGCAGCCAAGGTTGTTGTCCAAATTGAGCCTATGGAGACACAAGATAATGATGCCCAAACAAAGGAGACACCTGCTTACATTACCTTAGTAAGGAAGGCATTTATTAGGAGACTGCAGAATGAACTATTGAAGGTTCAACATGAATTAACTCAATACAAGGAGGAGGTAGTGCCCCTACGTATACCTCAAGAATTAAAGAAAACGTTTGAGGCACTCATAGTGACTGAGGATGAGACGTTCGCCTAGTGCAAGGTTGAATAGAAAAAGGTTGAGAAAGTAAGGACAAATTACAAAAGGCTAAAGAGTAGTTGGAGACTGTCTACTCTCTTTATTCAGACGCCCTGTAATGTAGATCCCCTTCTACAAATTATGCCCTATTCTTCCTGGAGGTACCTCCTGCTGAAAATCAAAGCTACTAAGGTTGGGAAGTCTGTGGAAATCAAAACTACTCCGGATTTTGTCAAGTGTTTCAGAGAACAGAATAAGCAGGTACAATGCATCCTCTGTGAAATTTATATGCACAATTTATTTATGGAAGATGACAAAGACAACGACTCTGGTCCCCTTACAGGGGATGTCCAATTCCAAGAATTTCTCTCTTTTTCTACTAACCAACTCAAGTGGGCCAAGGCTCACAATGCTTTTAGAAAGCATGAATATGGAATCAGCCTAGGGTTAGAGGGGAACCTACGAAACCCCTGCATCTTTTGGTCAGGCACAAGTAATTCATGAAGCAAGACGGTGTTGTGGGCCAATTAGGGCCATTCCACATAGATATTATACAAGCTGGAAAGGATTACTTCCAAGAGATTAAGGAGCAAGCCTTGTATGCATCAAAACAAAGGTGGAAAGTCTACAACACTACTATAAGAATCGAGAACAATTTGGATACCAGAAATTTAAAGCTGCCTCCTTTCGTTTCCATACGTACAATAACATGGTCTTAACCATGGGGCTTAAATGGATAGGATGTCGGTATAGAACTCTAATCAGATGGTATTCTCCATATAAGTATCGTAGTGAATACACATTGAGGGATCAAGAAATTAACCATACTTTTGTTGTACTTAAGAAGAAAAATGGCTTCAAAATTTATAAGGAGGAGGTATATCCTATCTATTCCATAACTCAGCTACACCTCAACCATTTAATTGCATGAGGTCATGCAACAAGGTAAGCTGGGGAGTATGTTGGGCGAAGAAAAAGGTATTTTTTCTCCTTGGTAATTGCTTTATTTAGCACTCATCCTCACATGATTGTCTCTGTTTATGAATAATAAGTAGAGGAAATAATAGATAAAGTCGAGTAAAAGTAATCAGTAACAAATTAGATGAATCTAAGCAAGGAAAAATGGATTTTTACTATCTTTATGTGCATAAGCCACGAATTGATTGACATTCTCTCAATCGACAGAATGATAGCATCTCATAAGGGAAAGTGACAACGTCATAGGCAAGGCAAGACAATGGAACATTGGGTAAACCAATGACTATTTTATGTTAGAATCAGATCAAGTATAGCGAAATCCTTAGGATCCCCCGATCCTGAGGATTCTCTTTTATCTATTTACTTTCTAAATGTAATATATAAGGCTAAAAGGAAAAACTACATGGAGTTCATAATTTCGCAGTTTGTAATTATTCTTTTGGACATATAATACTATTATATTGGATGTTGTAACTTGGTTACTTATTTGAATGAAGAAATATTGCATTTAACTCATACTTATATTCTGACTATATCTTAGCAGAGAATTCTGGCGACTCTAGGTCGAGTCAAGAGAACATCTATTGCTTCACCTATCTCATAATCTTTTTTATTTCATTCTTGATTGCTTGTTAATGTTAAGTTAATATTAATTTTGATTATCTTAAGGATTCACAGTTATGTTTTCTTTTGTTGCTCATTTGAGATTCAGATTGATCCATGTGTTATATGCGAGTAATACTTATGATTGAGTTAGTTATGCTAGTTCCAGCTCAGATTGTTGTTAATTTGAAGTAATGTTATCATAGATTCCGAAGATAGAATTGATCAGTTTATGATTTTACAATCATTTTCTATTCAGATAATGTTTGTTATACCTGTATCATTTTCTATTCAATTTGGAATTGATATTAAATTCAGATTTGTTGTTCAATTCGGAATTGCTACTTAATTAGGATTTTTTGTTCAATTACCATTGTTGTTAATTGTTACAGTTCTCTTTCATGAGTGAGCGAGTTAGCTTCAATTCTATTTAAGACTGCCAAGTGTGATTATTTACAAGTTGTATTCAAATCCATTTCCTTTCATGATAGGTTAACTAGAATTGCAGAGTGTGCTATGAATTTCTTTTAGAGTTGTTTGGATTGAGTTTGAAGAAGATAGTCATTAGAAATTACAACAATTTGTTATTAGTTAATCTTTGAATTCACATCTTATATAGTGCTGACACTCCTGAAATAAAAAGATGTTCCTTCGGTTGACAACTAATGTAGGAATTAAGATTGACTGTAGAAAGATATCTTAGTGCAACAACAATTTGTAGCAATCAAAGTCAGTTATCTAAATTTTTTTTAGTTAAACTAGTTCCAATTACTTGAGGAACTAGTGGAAGGCAATTGTGCAGTGGGAATTTAGTCAAATTTAGTGATCATCCAGTTAACTTATCAATCAACACAAAATATCTTGTGCATGGAGAATTCAAGTTCCCCATCTGTGGTGAAGATTCCAAGGTAGTGTAACATCAATTGTAGACTAGGCTCGAGTGTACAGGTGTTGCATGCAGTCAGATAATCAACATTGAGAATTTCGCAATCCATTTTATAAAAATTCCTAAATAATAGGGGCCTAATTTCTCAAGTAATTGCACAAGGAAATATGGGCTCAAGCAGAGGTATAAATTTACTAATTCTAGGTTAGATCTTCTTAATGAGTAGAGGGACAAGTTATTCACTTGCAGGTTGTGCTCAGTTGAGCAAATAAATTGCAACACATTTTGAGAATATAAACTGTAACACTTATAAATAAAATCCACTATAAACTTTTATCATGGGAAAATGGGTGGCTCTCCCTAAGAGGCAAGTTGACTCTAGTTCAAGCAATCCTTTAGAGAATGTCTATATATTGGCTTCATATTTTGGCTCTACCTAAGAATATCAATTAATGTATCTTTTCGGCTTCATATTGGCATAGGACAATTTGTGTCGTAAAGGAAAGAGTGGGCCTAGCTGTTGTTTACTTTGTATAGAGGTGATGGATGACCAGAATCATCTATTTCTTTTATTCTCCTTAGCAAAATCAATTTGGAATGGTGTATTTAATATGTTGCATTTGTGGGTAGATTATAATTAATATTTTGTGGTTGATTGTATTCGAGATTGGATTATTCAATATAAAAATTTGGACCACTTCTAATATACATTGCGGTTTCAACCCAAGGAATGCATTACTATCCCAAGCTCCTTTGTTGTGATACATCCACCTCCATCCTTGTCAAAAAAGCTAAAAGCCTCCCTGAACTTAGACATAACATCCATCCCATATCCCTTTAGTAGATAAAACCCTTCTCTCATTCTAATCATGCCAATCTACCCTCCATCCCATATTATCTCATGAGCCCTGTGTAAATCACCATTTCATTCAAGGATGGGGATTTTGATGCATACTCTAACCATATTTCTTAGATACTTTCCCCCTTTTCTAGCTTATGGTTTCTTGAGTTTGCCTCCTCTAAATATTCCCTACTCTCCTTAGATTATTTGGAAGGTAGCCTTTGGCTGCTAACCCCATTTTACCGGAGATCCTTGAGTCACATATCCCTTGAAATTTTGATTCATCCCGATGCTCTATTTTATGCCAGTGAGTCAAAAGCTTTATATTGCTTTGCCACATATTCATTCATGACCAAACACTATACCACTAGTTCTAAGAATCTCATGGATACTATCACCACAATAAATGTTTATTGTATTTTAGAGGAGACAAGAATTGTATATGGCCCTTTGGGACACTCCAAAAATATTTGGATGCACCCTATTTCTCTAACACTCTAGTCTACTTTATGACCTTAATTCCCATTCCATGTTCATCCATGTGGATGCACTTTATGATGTTCTAGGACAACCTAACGTCCTTGTCAACTCCCTCTCATCTTCCTTGTCATATTTTCTAGGACTTGTGTATCCAACAAGAAATTTGGGAGATGAATGCCATCAAGGTAGAAAATGAAGGGGTTTTCAAGTCATTTATTTAGGGTTCCCACTAGCATAGTCCCACCATATCATCCACACATTCCCTAAATTGATGTCTAGTGTTATTTCAATTAATTATTAGATGATCATGGTTGGCCATAATTCCAAGGTAAATGTTATGACTCTTCATAGGATATTATTGGAGATACTTGAGGAGATATTTCTTTGGCTAATGTTTAAGGAAGGATTTTGACTTCAATATCGAACCATCAACCATATCCTCAACATTTGCCCCATCAACCATATTGTCAACATATCAAACCAACAATCAAGAAGACAACTGAGGTGAAGCATGGGAATCCTCTCTCGCCCACATTGTTCAGGATATATATCAATCTATGAATGCCTCTACACTCCACCTATTATGCATCAATCAAAAATTTGAGTTTCCCCACTGTCCACCAAGATGGATACACATTGTCATTGCACTATGCCTCTGAATGCCAAGATTGCAAAATTGGGATTTTCCATGTCAAGATTTAATTCAAGACTGACCATGCATTTGAAGGACATTAACACAATATTAAGACATAAAAAATGAATAACTGACACAATACCAAATATAGTACATACATCGAGTTTTATCTCATGAGGTATCTAGATGTTGATTGAGCAAATTCACAGAAAGAGAGAAAGTCAATGTCATGATACATTGTTCAATTTGTAATCAAGAGCATTATCTTGGATAGGGGAGTATTAACATATAATTTCTTTCTCATATACAAAGGAAAAATTATGAATCAATGTCAAATGCCTTTAGTGAAGCAATGTTGTTTTAAAGGGTGTTAGAAAGTTAACATTAGAGGTAATGTAGGTTTTAACCCCGTACAGAAATTACCTGCAGATGAATTCTAAATCACAGGAAAAATAAAAATGTGAGAGCATAACACATAAAACACATATACATAGAGATTTCCCACTGGATCCCAAAACTGGGACTACCAGCTTGATTTTTCATTATGTTCCTTTCAATGTTACAATACATATTTATACGTGTCGAAGCATCCAATACCATGGACCGAAAACCATCTGGTCCAAAACCATGGACCGAAAACCGTAGGTAGGTTTTCCCAACCTAATATAGGGTCCAAAAAAAAAAAAATCTCGAGGCGCTACCCTGGACCCCGTAGGGGGGGGTTACCCGCCCCCCTCAAACCACCTGGACAAGGGGGGCTGCCGACCCCCTGCTACGCAATCGGTGCAATGAAGGGGGGGCTCTGCCCCCCCTCCAACCCCCCAGTTCACTATGTAGTTTAGTCATGGAAAGAATATAACACAACCCAACAATCTCCCACTTGTTGTTTTCTTTCCACAGGGGGCCACAAGAGAGCTTAGTCATTTTTCAAGCCCTTAAACGCCCATTGTTTCTTTACACCAAGAGAACTTCTCAGAGCTCACAAATTTTGTCAATCCATCTGCAGTATTCTTCAAAGTGTCCACCTTTACCAGCAACACCTTTTTGTCTTCTATCATATCCCTCACAAAGTGATACTGAATATCAATGTGCTTTGTCTTTTAATAATAACCAGGGTTATTTGCGAAGAAAATTGCACTTTGGCTGTCACAGTCTATCCTTATAGCTCCCTGTACTAACCCCATACTTGAACACAATCTCTGCAACCAAA